>RDPX01000145.1:437142-501213 GCA_003991215.1 Morbakka virulenta
AAGGATCGGTTTGTGTAAGGTTTTCCTTCCCCAGTACTTTTTTCGAGATACCATTTCCAGAGGGGTTGCCAACCAAAGCTAAAGAGTCTCCTGCACCTATGCAGCAGACTAGCCCCCGCCGGATGCCAACCCGGTACGTCATGGTCTCGGGGAGAGCTAACAGGTACTACACCTTGCTCAAGGGTGACCTGGAGGTAGTTGTGGCAAAGGGTAACCTCATTCGCCCACGTCGAAACTGCACAACCGGATGCAGTTTAATGTCAATACCCAGGACGAATTATTATTATTATTATCATCATCGTCATTATTTTCATTATTATTATCATTGCTGTTGTTTTTGTTGTTATGCAGAATACTAATAGAGCTTAACAGCTTCAGTTAACATATTTAATATAGTTAACAAATTATGTTGTAGAATCAGCATGATCCGTATCATAATTATGCAATATATTATTATTATTGTTACTGTTATTACTATTAGATATTTTAAAAGTTTAAGCAATCAGGGAATGTTTAAAAATTTCTGGTATCAGTGCAAGACCTGATAACATAAAATAAGCCAAAATCTATAAACAATAAAAAAAAATCAGTATATAGTTTTCAATCAAAAATACAAAATCCCTAATGAGGAGGTATGGATTTTTCTGGGAAAGAAATTAGCGCATCAAAAGTAGTCAAAAGCCCAAGCAAAAATTAATTGAAACCTTGCTTATTTCATTCACAAACAAATAAAACTTCTATTTTGTTTAATAAAAATATCTATAATGTCTGTTCACATCTATTAGGAAGCAGCTAACGTATTGTCATTCCAGTCGTCTCCTATCGAAATAAGGTGACATTTAGTTTTGGATCAACTATGGAAACTTGATATTAGTTTATTATAAGTCTATAAAATTTTGTCAGTGTGCGGAATAGAATTTTCGGTATTGCCAATAGCTGAAGAATAATTAAACACCTTTTTATAAAAATCTACCCTCAGAAGACATTAAGAAATTTAAGAATAAAATAGAAATATAGCTTGGGCTCAACTTGCATTGGTAAATATAATTTCCCAGCTGCTTCTTTTTTATCAAAACTACCTGTGAACATGACGATATTTCTTCTAATAAGTAAGCTGCATCATCAATATTTATAGATATTCTTTCAACAAAATTACTAGTTTTATTTCGATGGTTACTCAAAATTAATTGTCAAAAGAATTTTTAAGAATATGTTATTGCTCAAAATGAAGTATTTCTAACGATGTTGGAGCTTACTAAACTTCATGGTGTACTTGTAGAAAAATATGTATCTTGATCACCAATGAATATGGTTTAAAATGAACACCGTATAAAAACTTTACTCTCCCTAGATTTAAATCGCATTTCTTTGGTTTCTGACGGGGAATTTTTCTTTCATTTAGTTCATATGATTACTGCTGGAACAAGAGTATAGTCACCAGGTTGTTGATATATGTCTTACATTCAGCATTCATTGGAGAAAAAACATTAAACATTTTGAATAATATTACCTAAAACATCTCTTCCTGTTTCTACAAAAAGATACAAAAAATAATAATAAAAGAAAGCAGAAGAGTAAAATATTTATTTTAAAAATTTAATTCTTACATTTTGTTCCTTGTACTGTTAGCTGCTTTGTCAAAACCAACACGGATTTCAACATTCTTCATATTTTCCCAACCTGGGTCTTCCTGATTTGTGATTTCTATTTTGTAAACAAAAACATATTGTTGGATATCCACAGACCACCAAGGGTTTTCTTCTTCCTTAGTCTGAGCACATGACTTTTGATTTATACTAGAACTAGTATTACCATCAACTGCTCTTCTAGAGAATCCACCAAAAGCTGTGCTAGATTGAGCTGTAGGCTGGCCCAAAGCTACATTGACCTCTAAAAAGTAAATTTACACTTTCAGAAAATTAACTAAAGTTTCTATTTGATAAAAAATGAATTAATTAAACGCCAATGGTGCTGTATGGATCGCTTCCTTTGACTAAAATACCATCATCACAAAATTCTTCTAGAATTCGTTTTATCTGGAAAATAGGACACGATAGGAATATATACAGACAGGCTTACAAATAGACATACGGACAGAGAATCAGACTAACCGATGACCAGGCAGACAGGAAGACAGACAGAGAGAAAAAGAAAGAGTGAAAGAGAGGAAGAGAGGGGTTCGTGGAAGAATATGGTTCCAATTATTCTGATTTGTTTGGTCTAGGAATTTTTACCGCGTTCATGATCCAACAATAGATTCTATGCTGCAAATGAATTCCAATTTGCAACTTATTGTTTTGTCTTCCCTTCTCTATTTAGTATGAAGTTTTGCATTCAGTCTAAAATTATTTTAGTTTGAGAATAAAAGGTTTGTCTGTCAATGTATAATCTCGGAGATAGAGACATTTTCTTGATGTGAAACAATTTAAAGCGCCGACAGTATTTAGGTCTCACCCTGCTTACTTGACTTAATGAAGGATACCCCATTCTTCAGTGGCTGATGTACACAGGCACACACACACTTTTAAGGTTCTGAAAGCTCAGAATTTGGAACCAGATAAAAATAATATAATAGTAACATGCATAAATTGCTAGAGTAAATGGTGCTTTCTTGATGGCACTCTTGGTAAACAGTGGGGTCATTTTTTTCTTTCACATACGTTCATGTATGAATTTCTGAACAGAGAGAACAGGACAAGTAATGATGAACAGGAAACAACTAATACATCTTGTACAGCAAGATATACCATCCTCTTCTTGAAGACTCTTCACTGTAAGGCAGTCTTTCTTGCGTTGCCAAAAAGCAGTCTCCAAGCATGATGTCTGGTCACTCAGCCAAGAGGCCAAAACTCAAGAGCAAAACAAGGAAGGACAACAGCTCTATACTTTACGTCACCAAAAAAGCTGAAAAGCAATGGCAAAAGTAACGATTGCTGGAAATAATTAGCTTTCTTTTATCGATTTCTCTTTTTAAAAGAGCTGCGCAAAATTACTAAAAAAACGTGCTCTATCCCAATAGACAAAAACTAACGAAATATTGAATTTATATTGAGAGATGATCAATTTAGTGCTGTCTGGCTCATTTTTAAACATTGCAAAATTGTCCTTGGCAAACCAATAATACATAACATCATCAAAATGTTCCCTTTTTAAAAATTATTATAGTTTTATTGTATAGCTTACCTTTAGGTGCACTTTCTACTGTATCTGTGCTTTGATGGGTATCTGGAATTTCAATTGCTCCTAAAAAGAGACCAGGTAGGTACTCAGGGTATAAGTAAAGAGGGTATTGTAAAAAAATTATATTGAAGTATATACAGGTGTAGAGCCTTTTTATAAAATTCAACCAAAAACACAAAGCACAATAAAAACATAGAATGTACTTGGTAACTACAAAAAACGGAAAATGGACAGAAATTTAATGTGGCTTTGACAAATAAAACAACAAACTTTTCGTCTTTCGAAACTCCATTGTTAAAAAAGAGTTCTCAGGATGTCAAAACCTTCCAAAAGTAACTTAAATAAAGTGTAAAAATCAATTAGAAATGACTGAGATCAGATGTTTATTAAAGCTATAAGATTTGATTAATAATAGTAAAATAGCACAAGCTATGACTTTTGATTATAGGTAAGTCAATATATTTACCAACTCTGTAGTCTTTGGTAAATAATGCAATGATATAAACATATATATTAAAGAATATCAACTATTGGTATTGGTGATTTCAGTCAACAATATCGACTTTGCTTCTACGGTAGCTTGTGTACACCTGTATGTCCAGCTGCAAGTTGGCCCTGTGAATGCTATCATATCAACTTCGGGAATTATCGCTACTAAATCACAGCTATATATATATATATATATATATATGTATATATATACATATCTATTTGTGTAATTTTGTGTATTGGTATCAAAAAGTGCTCAACGCATATAGCAGAGCAATATTCATAAGGTAAAACACGAAAAATAAGAACTATGATTGCAAGTAATAGTTTCACGATATTTGCTTGATGATTGAAATATCGTGAAACTGTTAGTTTTTCGTGTTTTACCTTATGTATATGTATATATATAATAGCTATGTTCAAACTAGTTTAAAGGACGCAATAAAAAATTTGAATTATATTATGACAAATGGAAAAAAAGCTTCAAAATTGCAATAAAATAGGTCTATTTTAATTGCTTGTTAAGTAAGAAAAATAAAAGTGAAAACGTGAAGGAGCAACGTCATAGTATACATTTTATGATCTACTCTTGGCATAAAAACTATCAAATGCTTCTTTTGGAGGGTGAATGTTTTTCTTTCTTATGGGAAAAGAACCTAATTTTTACTGACAAGTAAATAAGATACAGAACGGTTCTCGTCACAAACCAAAGACGGAATAATTGTGTTAGCATGAAATCTAACAGTAAAAGAAACCAAGTGAAGAAAGAGAAAGTGTAGTTTAGTTATACAGTAATAAGAAAATTTGGATAGTTAAGCTAAAACCTTAGGATAGTACTTTGATACCGCTATCATCACTAGATCGAGCCCGCTACTTGGACTGTATGAGCTTTTATTACCAAGAGACTGTTGTTCAACGATAGTGTTTGTAGGTTGTTAATTGTTAATTCAGAAATACAAAGCTATTGGGTGTAGTAAAGTTTAGGTCTCTTAAAATTGACTTTGCTTACAGGAGTTGTACATCAATATTGTCTCAACGGTGTCTCTGCCAAAAATTCTTCTTGAGACATCTCAGAATTTAGAATTTCAAATAACATTCGATTTATTGGGTTCTCCTAAGAATTTTGCAATCCGGATGTTGACCCTATTTTTTGTTGATGCTATGTCACGTCCGAGGTAAACGAAATAATAAGATAGTTTTGGTTGGAGTCGGCTAACAGTAATGAGAGTTTTAGTTTGACCAAGGAAAATAATATTTTTTCAGTCTTGCACTGACGTAAAAAAATAGCGACGATTTCTTCTTTCAGTGCAAAATATTCTGACTCTACAAAGTGTCCGGTTTGGCAAACGGGTCAACTTCATCAGCATTGTCAGGGTCCATTATTTTGTTTACTGGATGTCTTCTACTCCTGGATTTAAGAAGAATGAAGCGAAAATGCATTTTAGCAAAGATTACCATGCAGAGGTTGTAGTCGAGAAATATAATGAACAAGAATGGTGCAATAGTGTCCATCCATTGCAATACTCCGATAAAATATGTTTAAAAGCTCAAATCATTGATTTGGTACACTCTTAGCGCATCATATTTCCTGCCACTGCCCCTTCTGAGATGCCTTAAGGTCTCAGAATCGGTCATTTATAATAAGTCAGCTGAAGCAAAAAGCCTTTGAAAAATTAATCAAGAACATTACGATCCGCAGGTGTTTTGATTTAATGCCCTTCAGTAAGACTCCATACAGTAAGTGTTTGTTCTACCTTGGGTCTCTTTTTTCCTAAATTGTTCTCGGTTTTGCAGAGAATTTATCCTAACTCAGGCTGGATTCAGTTTCACGGCATGTTGTTATAGAGCAGAAACAGTAGAGTGCTATTCCTCTGCGGTTGACAGCAGGTGACATTACTCTTTTCTTACGAAAGGGAAAAAGTCACCCTTTTGTTCATAAATGAATCAAAATTCAATACTTTTTATATACACGAAGCTTTTCGTAAGGCAGGTTCACGTTACTCACGTGATAATGTGAGCTTTTCTTACGAAAAGCTTTTTGTATATAATTTACATAAATAAATGTGTTTTGAATCAAATAGTATGATATATGGCTGTTAAATATCTACAACATTCAATCATTGAATGAATTGCAGGATCGAGGAACGTTTTTTTAATGTTTTGGTCTTTCTCGCTTCCACTTTGATACATGTAATTTAACCACACTAAAGATTTTGTTAATTGAATTGCAAAGCTGATTGAAAAATAAGTTATATCTGATCTGTCTTAGAAATGTATTTTATATCATTGCTTATAATTCTTTTATGTAGGTTGATTTAGTTATGAGAACGATAGCAACAGAAAAATATTCTTGTCTCAAATATTTTAAACCTGCAAAGCAAACTTAACTTCACTGATTCATGTACAATGTCAAAACCTGACTTTTGAAGTTACAACAGAAAAGTTTTGTCTGTGTCAAAGAAAAATTAAATTCACAAGTGATGCAATGTACGATATTGGTTAACTGTTGTAATGATACTTTTTCTTCTCACACAAATCCTTTTCCTATTCTCTTTCCATAAGCAATATTTGCTTGATAATACACGATTCTTAGTACCTTATAATAATGATAAACAGTACCTTACACACAATAAGCATCATATTTTTTGCTGTGTGCCAGTCAAAAACATTCAGATAAAAATGTTTATATGTCATTATCTGCTACATTTGAGATATGCTCGTTCTAGCATCCTGTTGTTACTAACCAAAGGATTCTACAAAAGGTTCTAATATAAACAATACATATTGACACATACCCTGGTTTGTTTCATCTTCATACTTCAGTACTATTTGGGTAAAAAAAAGTCATATTGGATATCAAATAGAAGTGTATATGTTATATTTATAGTAAATATGTATATATATAGATATATATATATATACATATTTACTATAAATATAATATGGCTTGTAGAAATGGATAGTGTAGTTTTTGATTCTTTCCAACTTATTATATCTTATATATATATATATATATATATATATATATATAAATATATATATACTCAAGCTACAGACAGTACTGTTTCACACTTTGTGGGTTCATCAGTGCAGCACAGAGTTTCTGAGACATATATATATATATAACAGCCAAGAAAATTAACTATATTGACATAATCAAATTAAGAAGTAATATAATTTCATCAGGAAAAGGCGGGAAAATGTAGTCTAAGATATAATCAGAAACACTAGCTTTTTGTCCTCTACCAATGTAGATATGATAGAAAAATATCATTTAAAACGAAAAGTTGTTTTGTGAATATAAATAAGTTGGCAAATTAGAATCAGAATTTCCAGCTTTATGTGCTTTCTAGGTTCGTATTGATAAAGATGATGAAGCATAAGCCTTTATCACAGTGACTTAAGTTGTGTTATAAAAGACATCAAAGGATATTTTGTCTATTTTTTATTGATATTATTTTTAAAGAACTGATAGTTAAGCCCATCCAAAGTTATAATTAGGAAATTATTGTTGTATACTTCTGTATATGCAGAATAAATCAGTTATCTAATACAGTTGAAAGTTATTATTCCAGCACCTCTTTAAAGTTATTCACACAAACTTTATTGATTTTTTAAAAATAATGTTGTTCATCAATTATCAAATAATCCTTTATGATCCTTAGGGTGTATGCTGTTATTGTTTGCATTCTTTGCTGTTATTCTATGCTGTTATTCTATGCATTCTTTGCTGTTATTCTATGCTGTTATGCTATGCTGTTATTCTATGCATTTTTTGCTGTTATTCTATGCTGTTATTGTATGCATTCTTTGCTGTTATTCTGTGCTGTTATTGTATGCATTCTTTGCTGTTATTCTATGCTGTTGTTGAATGCATTCTTTGCTGTTATTCTATGCTGTTGTGCTATGCTGTTATTCTATGCATTTTTTGCTGTTATTCTATGCTGTTATTGTATGCATTCTTTGCTGTTATTCTGTGCTGTTATTGTATGCATTCTTTGCTGTTATTCTATGCTGTTGTTGAATGCATTCTTTGCTGTTATTCTATGCTGTTGTGCTATGCTGTTATTCTATGCATTTTTTGCTGTTATTCTATGCTGTTATTGTATGCATTCTTTGCTGTTATTCTGTGCTGTTATTGTATGCATTCTTTGCTGTTATTCTATGCTGTTGTTGAATGCATTCTTTGCTGTTATTCTATGCTGTTTTTGTATGCATTCTTTGCTATTATTCTATGCTGTTATTGTATGCATTCTTTTCAACTTATCTACGCTGTCCATAAGTAGGTGCACCACTTCTTTTTCGTCCAATGAGAATCGTCTTTTGTATCGAACAGTGCATTTAAAATTTTACATTTCTTGAGTAATTGTACAACAATTTCAACTGCTATTTTCCGCCATTAACCAATAATCTATTCACAGATAACAGAAAAGGATAAAACCCGCGTACATGCTTTCTTCATATATGGTTTTTATCCATTGCCCATCAAGCTATTCAATGGCATATAAACCAATTCCATTTAATTCTCATCATGTCTTTAAACGGCCTATTGATACCAACGTCCAATGACTGCGAAATATCTGTGCGATGAATGAGCGTTATCAATTCCCATACAAATATTGTTATTTAGCATCAGGTCATATGTTTACACAACATGGTTACCATTAATAGTGGATTCATAATCCAGGATTCATTATCGTATATTTTTGCAGTATATACTACGCCCTGTAATAAATGTGAATTCAGTCTTGCAGATAAGAACAAGAAGAGAACATGTTTTGTCTTTCATCTGTATGTAAAAAAACTCGCGAACTCTGTAAATCAGGCACGATTTACAGCTGCATAAAGGGTTTATGGCTAAAGATTATCGGCAACATCTTTTACACACTGTGCTCTAAACAGATCCCATACGAGCAAATGTTTTTATTTCGTAGTCTACTAGACCATGAATTCAAACCTTTCTTTGTTAATATTTATATCCACTTTCATCCATCCATCTCGTGGATGTACGTAAATACTTAGTCGGACATAATACACATTACCTCCTCTAAGACTCAATATGTACCTCAGACACAGAAGTAAAGGCAGTGGAAAGTGGGGTTGTGGGAGTGGTGGAGATTTTAATTCATGCACACCTTCTGTTCTTATTTGATCTGGTTAAAAGTGGTGACATCTTGTTTAATACAAATTATTCCGTAGGAAGCTTTAGCATATATTGCGCTGTTTGAATATGGAATTTTAAACTTAAATTATTGGACGTATAATATCAATAAAGGATAATTCGATATGTCGTTTCTCTCAGAACGAGGTGTCGTTCTTCCTGTTATTTAAGTAAAGCAAAGTATCAATCTACTTGATTGATCTTTAAGTACTTAATCTAAGTATTTATTGTCAAAACCATCTGAATAAGCCTTCAATAAACTTCAAGAGAATAGTAACGTATTCTGTTGATTAAAAATTATGACATACACATTTGGCTAAACAGTTTTGCAGTTCCACTGGTCTCCTGTTCCTGTTGCGTCCATGCAAATTTGTTAAGTCCCTTTGCAGCTAACAGAACATATGATCCACTCGGATTTGACTTTTTCACGTTTACTGCACCAATGCCAACCTAGGGAGCGACAATATTCAAAATTTTGATTTTTACCAGAATGATATTATACAGTTACATAAATTCAGTGTTGCAAAGATAATGTATACACTCGTGTATTCATTAAAAATAAAAATAATAAAAAGGGCCTATTCTCATTACCATCAGCGTCATTATCATCATCATTATTATCATCACCATCATTATCACCATCATCATCACCATCATTGCTCTCAATACCTTAACTTTTTCTCTTATCTGAAACCAAGCAATTTAAGTCTGTTGTTGTTGTTCGAGTTTAATATGCTTGCACAAAAATCATGGATAATTAATCGCTATTAATTAATACTTAACGAAAGATTCTTAACAAAAAGAAGAAGATATGAGCCCCACGAATGTAAGGTAATTTATGTTTCAGAGAATTACACTGCTAATATATTTGTCTTTATGACTTCAATGCTCGTCACATGACTTAATTTATTCTGGTAAGACTGAGAGAACTAGAGAAATTACTTACAATGTATCTCTTCCCCGTGCTCTTGTACTAATTAACCTCGGGTTTTTTCAGCTGGGTTAGCAATGCCTGTGAAAGATCAATGTCAACTTTTACTCTGAACAGTGAGTGTGTGAATCTTTTTCTTACCCAAAACGTGGAAGTCAAGATTTCTGGAAAATTCACAATAGTGCTTTGAATTCGCATAAGTCTATTCAATATCTTGAAAATTCTAAACTTTATGGACTCAGAGGAAGCCATAGGTGTAAGAGCTTTATCATTTCATGAGTCGTAAGCTTTTTCCGAGCTACGTTTCGAGAGATACTTCTCCCATCGTCAGACTGTCTATATCTATTCAATATGCTTGGTTTCCTTCCTTCACTAAATGGCACTAGTATTTCTTTTCCTAAGTTCTCTTCACAAACTAACCAATTGTTGAAAGGTGATCATAATTTGGTTATTGGTTGCCAAGATCATTCATAGCATTGACCAATCCAAATTTCCTGGTCTAGATTTGTTTTGGTAGTTGCCGTGAAACAGCGTGCTTTAAACTCTCCTCAAACTTTTCAATCTCTTTTAATCAGAGTTTTTTCCTTTGTAAAAAGTTTCAAATGTTATCCCTATCTTTAGGGATGCAAATGATTCATACGATTGTACAAAATATTGTATCATACAGTCCCTTTATCATATCGTAAAATGACTGTCACACTGGATAGAATTGTGCTGGTGAGTATTTACTTTGACGTTGATGTTTCTCAATACTCTGTTCTTAATCCAACTGTTTTACTTCCTTACATCAATGGTCTTCTTGGTAATTTCTTTCAGTTAAGCAACATCTCTACCGACTAGACGACCTTCTACTTTGGCACTAGCCTTAAGTCAGCTGGAAAAAGTCAAATTTGCAGAAGATGTACAGTTTGACTATTAGGTTTTCAGTAAAGAAGGGAGAAAGTGGTTATTTTTTCAATGGGATAGAAACACAACTGATACAGTACGTTAGAAAGAACGATGGTTATCACCCTACAATTTTAATGTACAATCATTTTCATGTCAACAGTGGTAAGGCTGCTTCTCCTGTTGAAGGATGCTTATCAGTGAGGATGCCTAGTTTTTCCTGGTTTCTGTGGCTCCTTTTTGGTGTTTGTTTATTCAATCTATTAGTTAAGTCTACGTCCTAAATTGTTTATTCTTATATTTTGCTACCCAATACCCTACGCTTAAGGCCATTTTTAATCTGAATATATCAGTCATTTTTTGATGCGTGGAGTACAGTTGCCACATCGATACAGGTGCTCCCTCATCTCATCTTGATACTCTTCTCCGAGTTTGAATACGCGTTTGTAACTTGATAGGTACAAACCTTGCAGCTACAGTCCAACCTTTGTTTCATCGATGATATGTGGCTTGTCTTAGCCTTTGCTATAGGTACTGTTATAGGAAATCTTTGAATCGTTTCTTTAAGCGTCTTGATCATCATCCAATTGTTTTCTGTCATTGTAATAAATTTTCTATGCTTGTAGTTTTTATCCTCGGATGACTAGATTATGGAACTCTTAGGATTTTTGGTACTTTTTTCCATCATACGACTTTAATGTTTTCAAGTCTTGCGGTCATACGGATCAGTTTTCCATCACTTCTTTACAGTCTACAACATTTACTGGAGAAAAAGACTGAAATGCAATCTTTTCGGATTAAGGCTTTAGCTGGCGATGCTTTAGCTGTGATTACCTTACAAATCTGCAGATTTTTAAGGGCCCACTTTTGCCATTAAAAAGTTAACGACAGAACCAATAAAAATAGAGCACACAACAAAATCTAGTTAAAGAAATTCTGATAAGCTAAATTCTCTTAGAAAATATATTCGGCAGATGTTAAAGTCAGGTATTAGTACAAGAAGAAAAAGAAAACCATCACTTTTATAAATTCTTTAGGAGTTAACACACATGTATTTGAGGTCATTGTTTCTGACCTCAACACAATAATTTAATAATTTTCATTAGTCATATTTTTGTTTTTGTATTTAAATATAGTAAAATAAAATAAAAAGGAAATTAACATTGAGTTGTTTTAACCTCATTCCTCTAGCTAATTTTTTCCATGGATACATCTTTTGTTGCTATGCTGGGATTTAAAGCAACTAGACGCATAGGTGCGTGAACTCGGGCTGACTTTGTTAACGATTTGTGATCTTAGTAAATGAAGAATGTACTATTTGTTTAAGCCAGACTTCGACTTCGACCGCATGCTATCGATCACGTGATAAGCTCGACTACGTCACATCCGTTGTTGACCATGTGACTGCATTTTGGCGATGAAGAACACGACGAACACTCTCGAATTTAATACTCGGGCTACTTCCAGCCCGAGTAATTAGGAATATTTACATCTCATGGATTTTCTAATGACAAACAAAAATTTATTGTGAGGGTTAAAATCACGGCTTCCAATACTTTGGATTACTCTAGACACCCCCCTCTATGCCATCTTCCAATGAACTGCATAAAATGATTCTATATCCCTTTCACGTGGCTGCCAAAATGACCCCTCCCTATCCCTTTCATTAGTTCCTATTATACGTTTGTGGGAAAGAGACAAATAATAATGGATGATAAAAAAGTAAAGCTCTAGTAAATATACTATAAAATTACATTAAATTGACCTCTAGAAGATATCTTTTCTAGAATGTTCTATCATATACCATTCACATACTACTTAAGAATAAATTAGATTAATAAAACAAATATCAGTATACGACATCGAGTCTCATACTCCCAAAAATCTGGTTCCTATACTCCTAGGGGTGTATATACTCTGGGGTAATAACCATCGTGCTAAAGGGTTCCTTTTAAAAAACAGATGTCGGATTTTTTTATCACAGTGCAACTATGTTTTTCACCGGACAAAATCTCTTTATCATTTTGACTGTAAATTGCCAAACTACATTTAATTCCCTCAAACAGGACAATTGACGAAAACTGAATGGTCGTGTTAACCAAATGGTTGTTAGTGAGTTTGACCATTCACTTGACAACTCCATTTGGGACAAGCATAACACGATTTTCATTACTGGGAAATCATGATAATGACCTGTTTATAGTTAAACCCATATGCAATCGAAACGTAACTGATAGAATGGTCCTGCCAACAAGGCGGCCGTGTTTACAAGTTCAATCTGTCATCTGGTGACAGCATTTGTGGCCGACACCCACAGTCATCACTTGCGAATGGATCACTACACTATAGTAGTCGATTACGGGGGTTTTACTGTAGAGTTTACTGTTACGAATATTGGTACGTCCATTAATATTAAGTTCAAAACTAATATAAAGACATACCAGTGCAGATATAGCACAATTCTGAAGCTTCGCTGTGTAGTTTCCTTTGGTTGCAATAATAATAATGCGATAGCCTTTGAGTAAGTAAATGGAGGATTGAAATGCAGCTGATGCACCTTTTGAAGTTGTTGTGTCAAATGCTTGAGATGACTGAATTATTCCTGATGGAAAGCCTAAAACAACCATATTTATACCAGGTTTGTTCTTACTTCGTTCGATCCCGTTTACTTTTATGGAAGCAATGCTATCAGAACAGTCTGATCCCTTGCATCCAACTGACGTAAGTTCAATCTTTAGAACTGCGAAAGAGAAATATCTGTTATTTAATTACGTTACATTTTACACTATAGTATCTGCATACGATACAATATTTATTTTACGTTGCACCTATAATAAAGCTCTGTACTCACAAAATATCTTTCCTCGCACAACCTTTCTAAACTCCCAGATTTGTATTTTTATTCTGTCCATTTTACCTTTTCCTTTTTCTTGAGCTTCATGTCTCAAAAGCCTTTAACCCAAATGTGTCTTTTTTCCTATAAGTTATGTATTGTCAGCATTTTTAGCAGTGAGAATTATTGTAGTTGTCTTCATCAACTCTACCCTACTCATGCATATATACAGATGTATGTAGATACATTTATATAAATATATATATATACCGTAAATCCTCCTGTGAACCCCCCTTCTTTTAAACACCTCCCTTTAATAACCGCCTTCCTCTAATAAACCGTACTTCCAAAAGGGGGGGTTTATTAGAATCCCTTACCACATCTATCCAAGTAAAACTGTTTGTTTGTATATGACTTTTATTTATTCTTTAAAAGGAAACTTCCTATAAACATGTTTCTTTAATGATCAATTTCTTCGTTTTGTATTTAGTCTTCCGCTTCTTGATTTCTTCGTCTAAAACCGAGGAGGTCCGTTTGTCATTTGTATAACAACCAAATTTTGCCGGAACAACTAAACCAATTTCAGTCTTTCGTTTTCCGGTAACAGTAACACGGATAAATCTTTTCTGAGCGGAGTTCAGAAAATGATAAAGAAGGCTTGACAGTTTCAGTGGAGCATGTCAAACCAGATCACTTTCACCGTTTTCCTTTTCCTTGAAGATTCAAATCGAAAATTAACTATATTTTAAAGCTTCCGCTCTGTTGTCTGGTTTAGCGAAAAGACTTTCATTCATTACAGGAGTCTCAGGTAGTTCGTTTTGTAAATGTGGTGTCCGCGAATGATGCTCCTAAATTTAATTCTGTGGAGAAGTTGATATTGACCAAAAGACTCGATTCTAGCCGTACTTTAAAAATATTTCACGTCCTGGTGTCGAGCTTGAATCTAAAAACATCCAGTACTGTACAAAATGAATCAACAAAACATTCGAATCATATGGCAAAACATTCGAATTGTAGTTTTCATATTTTTATCCATTGTACGTTCTTTCTGCTCTTAAGAATGAGAAAGATGGACGAGCTTGCATCCTCCTCTCAAGCGACATCACATAAAGGTGAAAAACGAAAGTCATATTCAATGGATTTAAAAAAAAACAAGTCATGAACTTCGCAGAAAAAAAATTCAAATAGAAGTGCAGTATCGAAATTCAGCATTATGAAAAGAAATCCTCTTTCCTGCAGGTAATTTTTCTTTACCTATTCCATTAACTCTTTATCTTGGTTGTCGTTACCCAAATGTGAAAATAGGCTACAACATTCCACAAAAAATAAATGACTGAAAAAAATTTTTTGAAGACATTTTCTTGACTAAACATGTTTGGATGGCTGCAGGTCGTATATATTTGAATCTACAGAGTGAATGGCTAGTTTAAATAGGACAGTAAAATAACCTTGCTTACCTATTTTTTTATTTATTTTACAGACGGCGAAGAAAGACTGGTCAAAAAGACTTGTCATAACTGATCAATAAGTTGGTAGCATTTGTGATTCATCTCCGTCGAATGAAAAATGATTTCAGTCAACCAAATATCATCGCGATGGATGAAACACCCGTTTGGTGGACATGGTAAGCAGTACAACCGTGAATACAACCGGTCAAAAGGAAGTTATCCTCAAAACCATTAATCATGAGAAGGTTCGGGCTAGTGTCTGCCTTGCTACAAAAGCACGCGGCTCCAAGCTAAAGCCATTTATTGTTTTTGCTGGTACCAAACGAAAGTCTGCTGCATTGAATAAGGAGTTCGGATCGAAATGCTTTGTAACATCATCACCAAATTGTTTGATGAACGAACAACTTAACGATACAGTGGTGTAAAGAGGTTGTTGCGTCTTTTTATTTTCGTAAGAGAATTCTTGTATGGGATACATTTGAAGCTCATCTAACAGAAGACGTCAAATGCACTTTAAAAAGAATGAAAGTTGAAAGTGCATTGGTTCCAGGTTGCTGTACAAAATACATTCAGGCCTCTGATGTATATTGAAAAAAACCCTTTTAAGGGTATATTGCAGAGATGTATCACGAGTGGTTAGCAAAGGGCGTACACCCGTATACCGAAGTAGGGAACATGAAGCCAGCATCGAGAAGCATCGTTGTTCAATGGATTTTGCAACCATGGCAAACGATAAAGAAAAATCTCATCATTGAGTCATTCCAAGGAAGCATGGCAGTGAAGACGGCAAGATCCATTGTTTTAAGGAAAATAAACCGTGATCCACTGGGGGAGCCCTTTTAAGAGATCAAAATTCGTTGCTCCATGACAAGGAGCTAGATGTCAACCCATTCGTTATGGAGCCGGCAGATTCGGATATTGAAGATGCGAATCAGCCGTTCAATCTTCTCAACCAAGATGAAGACGAGGATGATTTTGGATCTGTTATTTGATTACAGTACTTGTGTTTAACATGATGAAAGAGATTTTTTAAGTTTTGAAATACAAGCTTCCCTCTAATAAACGCCTCCCTCTAATAAACGCCCCCTCAAAACTTAAAAAATTAAATAATCGCCCCGGGTGTTCATTGAAGCATTTACGGTATATCGTATAAGTACCCTTAAATTCCTTTTGGCAATTTGTATTGCTGGAAAGAATTTAAGATTTAGAAAGGGTGTGCGCCTAGGGCATTTGCTCAAAGTAGAAAATATGATTGAATACAAAATGAACGTTAAAAAGCTCACAGCACGAAAGAGACGAATATGTTGTTCAAAGGTCTAAGAGTATTAAAAACCAAAATAATGAATAAGAAAGAGGATGGAATATTATTCAAGCAATTGTTACTAAAGACCTATCAATTGACTGAGAACTGAAAAAGAAAAATTTATAAATTAGACTGTGTATCGATGAAAAAATTGGTTAAAATCTACATTAAGTTATTATTATTAAAAATACTGTACCAATGCTTAATATGGTGTTGCTTGAATATGTTATAATTGCTTATTATGTAAAATGTACGTGAGATACAGATAAAAATGTCATGACAGCAAAATGTTTTTTCGTTCTATAACTTGTGACTGGTGGACAACTTTCGGTCAAACCTAATTGGCGATAAAGTGATTGATTCAACTTTCCTTTTTTCGCTCATTGTTAAAGTATTACTTTTCCCTTCTATCTTGCTATTCGTGTGTCCTGGTCCTAACAAATATTATTAACTATCTTTATTGACTTCTCTCAGGCCCTGGCTGATGACCAATAAGAGTGTATAGTGGCCTCATTACATCTTTTTAGCTTTAGACTTGTGTTGTAATTAGTATTATCAATATTATTATTATTATTATTATTATTATTATTATTATTATTATTNTAAAAATGTCATGACAGCAAAATGTTTTTTCGTTCTATAACTTGTGACTGGTGGACAACTTTCGGTCATACCTAATTGGCGATAAAGTGATTGATTCAACTTTCCTTTTTTCGCTCATTGTTAAAGTATTACTTTTCCCTTCTATCTTGCTATTCGTGTGTCCTGGTCCTAACAAATATTATTAACTATCTTTATTGACTTCTCTCAGGCCCTGGCTGATGACCAATAAGAGTGTATAGTGGCCTCATTACATCTTTTTAGCTTTAGACTTGTGTTGTAATTAGTATTATCAATATTATTATTATTATTATTATTGACATTATTTACAGAGGATATTTACATTTCAGTACGTTTATATACAACAAAATATATAAATACTGTTATCAACACGTGGCCCCTTGGAGTGTACCTGCATCGCTTAGTGTTTCTTTGAGCTTAATGTAAAAAGTTTAAAGTTCGATTAGTGTGTCAAAAATATTACAACTTGATATAGGCTGTTCTTTAAAAAATCACTATATTTTCTTTTTGTTTGTATTTACAATGTTCGTCAACAATTCATTAATTAATATACTTGAATTATTTTAGATTTAAATACTTATCGATAAAAACGCATCGTACTAAAAGAATGATGTATTTCTTACTTATTCCTTGCCCTGGTTTTGCTTTATAGTTGGAGCCTAAAAGACAAAGATAATGTAGTACATTACTGTATGAAGGAAGAGTTCAAAAAACTAAAGACATAATAAGAAAATTGGGGTAAAAGTACTTACTGACATCTGCAAATGCTGCATACAGTTGTATATTTTTCGAGCTATTTTTTTCGTTTTCCAGTTTCGTGATTAAAAAAAGCATCAGTTGTAGTTTGTCTAGTGTGATTTGATGGCAATGAGAATTGGTGAGGTTGATGATGTTTGACAAAGATTGCTTTTTTTAGCATTATTTCGAGGTTTCCTACATATAGATTTACTATATGTACCATAATTTTTACCGGTTCATTGCCGTATAGAAACAGGTCAATTCTCCAGTTTAAGTTGAGTACTTTCTCTCCCTTTATTTTGCATTGTTTTAGTATTAAAGGTTCAGTTCAAAATCAGGGATGCGATCAATACCAGTTTTGCCTAAATTACTACTGTATCTCTAACTCTGTGATTGAGACCGTTATTCTGGCTTTAGGTGCCTATATGTTTCCCAAAGCATTCCAAAACTCATTCCTATCAGAACCTTTTTCATATCTCCCTCCCACCCTGGCTTTGTATAACTTCCTGCTGATAAATACCTGAAGAAAATGCTGTCTCCCGCTTACTTATGATTTCTTCATTTACAGCCTTTCCGATTTTTAATAATTTAAATGTCTCTTAAATCATTATTTGACTTGCTTTTAGCCTTTGCTTAAAAAAAAATTTTTTATCCAGTTCGTGAACCTATTTTTAAGAACTTTCTCTGCTAGCATGCCTTTCTTTCTTTTAGAACTTCTAATTGCAATTTGTGTTTTTGTTTGTAGTGCTCTAGCTTTTCTTCTTCACTAGCTTTTCCCCTTTCTTAAAAGTCAACTTTTCGTTTCTTTTTTTCCATTTACATTCTAAATAATACTAAGCCAACTTAATCCCACTGTTAAAAAGAAAAAAAAAATTTGTTTACTATACAGGTCTCAGTACAAACTCCTATAACGGACACTTTGTACGGAATTTATTTGGATACTTAATGAATTGTTGTTTCCACATATAATACAGCTTTTGCATATAGAAAAAATATTGGTTGGAATTTAGCGCGCAAAAAATACTTATCAATTTATCAAAACAAGAGAAAGCGGTTTTTCACTACTGGAAAATTTTTTAACTTGGTTAATAAAACATGCCTGATAAACAATAACTGTCGAAAAACATTTCTCTTACGAACAAATGATTACCGGTTAACAAGATTTTTCCTTGGCCATAAAAACTCATCTGCTTAAGCATAGCCTGTTTTCCTACTGTTATATACCATTTATATTATTTATATACCATTAACATTGATTCTGTAATAAAAATGGGTCATAGAACTTTATGATAGATCAAATGGGTGCAGGATAACATCACGGTAGTGTAATTTTAAGAATAAACAGTTGGCAACATTGGCCTAATAAGCGAATGGCTCCCAGCTTAAAGCTCCCCATGCCCGTTAAAGGACTTTCCCTGACTTTTTTCTCCGTTACAGGTGGCAGGTGATACAGTCTCTTTGTACATTTTTCGAAAATAGAGATAGAGAGAGGATTATAATAGAAAGTAAGGAAAAAAATCCAACAGTTTACTAAATACAACTAATCTAAAGATTTTGATTCGAGCAATTATTTTAAGGAAAACCAATATAAACGATCCCCTATCACAATCTACCCGATTTAAGTGGCACATTATTTAAAACTAAAGGTATACGTTCTGAAAAAATTCAAGCAAAAAATAACATGTGAAAGATATGGAAAAACATGAAAAGGTAAAATTCGATTTTTAAATCCTTTTTTTTTACAAGAAAGCTTTTGGTAGTATCACTTCACACCTCTTTTCTTGTTTCGTTTTGCTTTTTTTTCTGGTGTAAATTAAGATAATATTTTAAGTTGTGGAGATTAAGGCGCATCTAATTACGATTGTTTTCTTATTGTCCGCCTATTCACACGCGGGCTATTTTCGTGTAATAAAGTATCTGACGTCTTTAAAGGACAATACCTGGATTCCTTATTTCTTCTATCCTGGTTTGAACAGATAAGAATGAACCAAGAGAGCTCCCAGAACCAATTTCTAAAGAGAAATGAATCGATCTGGATGTATTAGAGCATTCTAAATAGTAACAGCAACCGGAACTTGTTTTCAGGGAATAGTCTACAAAATAACTCGATTTTAATTAATATAAACAGCCTTATCAAATGCTGAACTGAGAACAAATAGTTAAAATACAAATTCATGAAACATGTATTTAAGCTATATTGCAATAATTGACACCTATTTCTATTTTTACCAACCTCCTATGAATTCTCCTTGGTACAGAATATTAAAAAAGAATAATAATAATATGATGTATGTCATTTAATGTTACCAATAAATAGACCTTATGTGTAAAACTATACAGAATTCACACCGGAGCAAAGCCTGTGATTCATAAGCGAATACGTAAAAACAAGATCAAACATCATTGGACTGTGTCTATTTTTCCAATTTTCTAATGACGCAATGGATAGCTTCCTTGAACTATCATTACATGTCAAAATAATATTTATACTATTATTCGAGTTATGTTCTGGGGAGCTTTCACGTTATTAAAGTAGTCCTTGTTTTCTTATTAAGTCTATGAGATAACCTACGTCATCGAACTTTCTTTAGTTCAGTATAAAACACTAAAGAGACTTGATAGGCATGGGTTTGCTTTGTCAACGATAAGTTTAAACAGAGAAAGAAATAAACAATGTTGAGCATACCATCTTGATACTTACCCTTTAATAACGAATACTGGAGACTAGTTACCAATAAAGGTGCGTCTTCAATGGAGGACTGGTACAAATAATTTAAGTTTCCCTGAACAAGAGACAGTAAAGTAGAGTATGAAAGGCCTTTTCCAAGGTTTCCTAACGCAATAATGTAGACTATGACACCATTTCTTCTAAGCTGGTTTAGTATTTTTTTAACCTCACCATTGTTACGAAGAAACGGCTTTTTGAATACCAAGAAAAGAACTTTTTTTTTATTAACGTTTACTTCTGTGTCTCTCATGATCCATCCAAGGTTTGCAGCGATAGAAAACGAGGCTGGTGAATGGTCTACAGTTAAAAGTAGTTTTCTGAGCTCAGAAGGACATATTATTTGTTTGTCTTGAGCAATAACATTGATTGGAGTCCTCCCTTGTGTCAGTATACTGTAGGTAGTTCCATGAATAGCAAATAATCTCATAATGTTATAAGCAAATCCAAGCAATATATTAAAATCACTAATGTCTTCCGTATCAAAGAAGACGTTTACTGCAGCCGAAGTAATTGCTGGAAATGACAAAAATAGAGACAAAAAATAAAATACAAATAAAAAATTATCTGTTTTATATTGGAAACGTCATAGCAAATAAAAAATATATAATTAGGGTTGATACAAAATTAATACCGGAAACAAATAATTAATGTTATTTATACATCTAATTATTAATATATAATATCTACATTAAATTTGAATACAGTGTTAGATATGCTATAAAAAGAATCTGGTGAATAAAAGGATAAGCCATATCAATTCAATACTTTCGTGATGCGTCTATTATAATAATGTAGTCCCCTTATATTGTATTCCTGATACCTTTTAATCTAATGCTATGTATATATTATTTATATTACATATACATATACAAAGAGAGAGTGAGAGAGAAGGAAAGAGAAAGAGAGAAAAAGAGAGGGGAAGAGAGAGAAAAGGAGAGAGAAGGAAAGAGAAAGAGAGAAAAAGAGAGGGGGAAGAGAGAGAGAAAAGGAGAGAGAGAGAGAGAAAGAGGAAAGGAAAGAGAAAGAGAGAAAAGAGAGACAAAGGGAGATATATATATATATATTCCAACATTATTGCAATTATGCCATTTTATGCAAGCCTTTGTTACTAGTGCGCACATTTACAGGCTCAAAACTGCACTAATAAACTGTTGAGTAGAGCTTGCATCTTTACTTTTGCCATGCTCTTGTGCATTGATGTTTCGCCTTGTCATTTGTTTCTTTTCAATCGATCATTAATTGGTTAAACTCATTGGGTAAACCAACTGACTTCCTTGTTGGCCACTCTTTACCAAATTAGAATTCGGAGAAAGATCGACCGGAAAACACATGTCTGATGCTCAACATTGTCCTGTTAATCATCGCACTTATTGTCATGGTAAAATCCATGTCATTGTAATAGAGAACATAGCCCTGTTACCACGCACATTATTGCATAACAAGCTGGTTGAAAGTACAAACGTATACCATTCCTTTGTAAAGTTTACTTTCATCAAATCTAAAACAAGATAAATTTTTCCAGTTGTTTTACATTAACTCTAGATAAAGCTATTATGTAATGTCTGAAAGGACTTATTTAAATTCATTCCACATTGAATAGAAAAATCGAAAATATGATGTCTTTGTATATTATAATGCAATACAGTCAGATAAGACAAGAAAACTTAACTTAGTGGCTCATAAAAAAGCGGAAAGGAGATTAGGATCTCAGATGTATTAATCCCAAATGACAAAATGGTTTAGGGTAATAAAATGAAAAGATAGATAAAAATTAATTGCTACGAGATCACATTAAACCTTTGGAAGATGGCTAGGTGACTTCAGTACCTGTTGTTATTTGTGTTTTTGAGATATATCTGAAAGATGATTAATGTAGGCAGTAAACATTGCCATTTTGACTACTCAAAAGCCTTTGATACAGTCTCTCACTGCAATCCACAATATATCAGAGATGCAAGAGACCCAGAGATAAGCTTACAAGTTACCTCATCTTTGGCTCTCTGCACACGTAGCTACAAAATTTTCTCACAGAACAAACCATCAGAAGCTATGACAGTTGACTGTTCCAGAGTATAGTGAACCCTTTTTCCCTGCTACATTAATGATCTCCCAGAAGCAGTCATCCCAGGTGAGACTCCATCTTGATGATTGTTTCATCTGCAGAGAAATAAAGTACTTAATTGAAAACACAGCCTGCAAACAGAACTGAAGGGATTGGAGTCCTAGGCAGGAAAGAAAGGTATGCACTTCGACACAAGTTTCGACACATGTTTCTGCCCCTCACTCTAATTCCCACTTTTAATTTTAGGAACTCACTGGATTACTTCATGTTGCAAAATAAATCCACAAACCCGTACCTTTGTATCCTGACTTCATCAACAATGCCACTGAAAAGCCAAATTGTAACCTTGGGTTTACCTCAGAAGCTTTTGGCACTGCTCTGTGCAAACAAAATGCATTTCTAGCTCATCATCTTGGACACCTATGTCAAGTCAAATATTTACAAGATGGAGA
Organism: Morbakka virulenta; assembly: GCA_003991215.1. NCBI lineage: Eukaryota > Metazoa > Cnidaria > Cubozoa > Carybdeida > Carukiidae > Morbakka > Morbakka virulenta. Next base: position 459,974 of record RDPX01000145.1, read on the forward strand.
ATGATTGAAGAACACAGATGTGCAACATTGGCCAAGAGGTCATATCTAATTTGTCTTTTTACAAGACTACTACCAATCCACGAGCTCCCAAACCTGCAAGAAAGGTGGAAGGAACTTGTACTTACTCACCTTTACAAGGCGACTAAGTGCCCCTTCCTTCTTTACGTCCTACCCAATTCCTGACACCGCAGAAGGCTGGTGGTAGAATTCTACCATGATAAAAAGCAGATTCTGCTATCACCAACGCCGTTAACAACTACATCAGAATCAACAACAGGGGATTTGTGTCAAACTGCAAAACTGAATAGACATTCGTTCTTCCCAAACACCACAGGTACTTGGCATCACCTGAACGACCACTACTCTGTTAGTACTACTGCAGTTAAGAGGTTCAAATTAGTCCTGTCTATTGTCAATCACCGATAGCTAAACATATGCTGACCCCCCAGTCCTGTTGCTTCGATATCATATTCTCGGATGAAAGTACTGTATTCCACAAATAAAGATAAAAAGATTTGAAGGCTACATGAAAAGGATTAATGTTTACATCCAGATAATGATGTGTCAAAGACAGCACTTCCTGACACTGCAAGATTGTCAAAATAATCTTAGGATCTTTAAGGATACAGGGTCGAAAACGTTTTTGAACCTTGCTTATAGAATGTTATCCTCTCTGAGGGGATAAAATTCGGAAAAATAACATTTCTGACTATGTAAAGACTACCCTTATAATTATAAGTAATAACAGTATCTTTAATAAAGTGTAAAGAGTGATATTGCATCAGTCCACAACAAATATCCCTTTCCGAATTTAATGCTGTAATTTAAGGACCAACAATAACACTAACAATTTTCACTGTCTTTTGTGCAGTTATAAGACAAGGAGTGGAGAGTGCTTTAGTTAAGAATTAATATAATACAACAGTGATGACTTCTATCATTTCTTGTGAGGTTTAATTGTTACATATTAGTCGTAATATTTTAGGCATTAGTCAACCCTGTTTGTTACTGACCGCTGCATGGGGAAATTTTTTCATTCACAACCAGATAGTGTGTAACAAGCGGGCTATTAAAAAAAACAATCACAGGAGGGTTGTTTTTTATATAGATTGATGTCTGTATAGTTTTGTTTACGAAATGAACGCAAAAAAGAAAGATATTAAGAATTTCAATAGTCGCACTTACTTTCATATGCAAAGGACGTTATGAATTTTGGCCAATTCCATCGCAGTCCAAGTTTTGACAGCAATCTTCTGTCTACTTTCATATCTTAGACAAAAAATAGATTCAAGAAAAGGTAGAAAATGGATTTATGATATATTAATACAAAGCAGGATAAGTGTTTCACACTGTCCTTTTTTTGTATCTATGTGACACATGTACAAGAGAAAGTAAAAAAATAAACACGCAGTAGCAACTTCATATTTCCAGGTTTTCCTCACCACACTACATTCAAACTTTTTAAGGTAGACTCTTCATTAAAGTAGAAGCTTGAAGCTGCTATTTTGTAATTTAACTTTTTGCTTCATCTCTTATATATGCTTTTTGGAAGTAGCAAGCACTTAGTATAAACCTTAATACCACACACAATATTTAACGCAAACTATTGGATTGGCATGGTTTAACTGACACAATGTAGTTCAGTGTTTCGATATTTGTTTTATCGGCTATTCAAAATAGTAGAAACCTTTCCTGTGTACCTTAGTTTAATGGGAAAATATGAATCACGACGTTTTTCAAGAGCTGCTGTTGCATCTATTCTTCCTTGTAATGCAATCAAAGACTTTGCCTTCAAAGTTAGGAAAGGAGCTTTCTGGTACTTCCGCACAAATGCTACTTGTATCACTCTATAAAACTTGATAAAAATGCTATGTCGTCAACTGAATCTGTTGAAGCTATTTCTTTCATGTGAGCTCATCTAAAACTGTGCGGTTTGAAACTAATCCGAAAATAAACAACCGAGGAAGGGGGTAACCTTCTTCTTCTAAGTGCCTTGTCTGTAGACTTTGGCTATCATGATTTTCCAATGGACCCTGTTGCTTGTCAGATGTAAAATTTCACTCGTTTGTATTCCATTCCTCCAGTTGTTCACCACATGCTCCCTAAAATTTCCCCAAAAAGTTCTTCGCTGCCGTCCTTTGTCTCTGATTCCTTCTATACGTCCAGTCAGTACCACGTTCTCCACACCTTCCTTCCTCATGACGTGTCTCAAGGATTTTATCTGCCTTCTAGTTTGTCTCTGTGATATCAAAACTGTTGATGAGGACTTCCGTTTGTGGCTCAATGACAATGTCTTAGATATTTAGCATTTTTTTGTTGATCATACGCATATATATATATATATATATATATATATATATATAACGGGGCAAACAATGCTAGCCTATGTAAATAATACAAATTTCAGATGTTAAAGTAAATGAGCATGGACAACAGTAAGAAACTTACTAATTTCTAACTTTTAGTACAATATGAAAGAATGCTCAATCTTGTCAAACAGCCGATGTATTGAAATCCAATGGAAATTTTGCAACTTGTTCTGTTGTTACTTGTTCTGAATCTTAGACAAGCTTGATTTTATTCAACAAGAGGAATTTCCTATACTGACCTCGTGCTTTAAAAGATATAGATAATAATTTAATTTTTTGGAAAACATAGAAAAGATTTTGAATTTATTCAATGTTTTTCAATAGTCTTTCTGACAAAAATTAAAATTAAATAATTTAAAATGCTACTTTTAGATAGAAAGCGAAAAAGAATAAAATTGAAGTAACTTGGAAAAGGTAATGACCAGCAATCACAGTTTCCAAAACTTTTATTCCGTCTACAAAAATGAACATTAGCCTTTTTTATAACCATGTTGTGTTTTGTTAAAGTAAAAAACTATATAAACTATTTGGGACTTTGTTGTGTCTGGTAACCCCGAGGATCCATCTAAGGCAGCACATTTCTAAAGTAATCAGCTGCTTCCGCTGTTGTGCACAGAGTTCAGGACGCTTTACCATACAGACGTGCGTCCCAGAAGCAAGCTCGATGTACCTCTTGCAGTACTACACTTATCGACAATCTCCAGTTCATGCTCAGAGATTGTGATGCTGGGAGGCGAGTCCACATGCTGACCAATGTCTTGCATTTTCTTTAGGCTGATGATCATTCCAGATTTTCTGCAAGCTTTACTAAAGAGGTTCATACGATTTTGAAGGCCCTTAGCTGAGTGAGCAGTGACAACTACATTCTCTCCAAAGAGGAAGTCAGGCAGGCACTTCAGATGAACGTTGGACATTGTTGGTTTTTTTTGAGAGTTTAAAAAGTTTTCTATCTGATCTGGTCTGGAGATAGACGCCTTCTTTTGAAGATCCAAATGCATCCTTTAGCAGGACAGTAAAGAAAATTCAAAATAGGATAGGTGCAAGAATACAGCGCTATTTTACTCCACGTTTGATATTGAAAGCACCTGCTGTTCAGTCGTCAAAGACCACAGTGCCCTTAATGTTATCATGCAGAGATCTGATGATGTTGTTATTCTAACATTACTACTGCAGAATACACACCAACGGAAATGAAAGTGAAGTATTTTCACGGTACTGCAGATGGGAAAGTTGCCAATGCTAAAATATCTATTCAATTATCATGGAAAATATACAGGGAAGAGAAAAGACAGTACAGAACGTGTATATTAGTTACAGTAGATGGCTTTTGATGTGTATTTGCATCTGTCTGAAACAGATAGAAAAGATGTATTAAGGAATATTAATGAGGTTGTAAAAATATTGGAAGCGATTTAATTATTTTTTTTAGTTTTAACGTCTTTTCACCCCAGCAATTGGGACTCAGATGGTGCCCTTCAGAGGGACTTTTGATTGGGCAGTGAGGAATTTTTTGTCCTGAGGCCATCCCTGAGCCACACCCAGGGTCTNCTTTTTCTTTTCGCAAAGTTCTAAATTCTCCTCGACAGCTCGGGGAATCGAACCCGGAACTCTTGGTTACTGTGCAGTGCACTAACCATTAAGCCACGGCTCCTTGGAAGAGATTTAAAAAAGGGAAATGACAACACGATGGGCTTGCATAAACGTTGGCCTAAAAATTACGCCAGTTAGTCCAACTTGTTTACCCCTTACTTGAAAAGAAAATCTTTAAAAACACTATCAAGGATTATTTAATGAATGGAATCAACTCTAAATGCAAACTTTATTATTAGAAAATCTTTACTTGATGTTCCTTTACTTGGTGCTAACAGGCTGGCAAGAAAATTCAAAAACTTCTGCAAGCATTTACTATTTTGCGTCGTTCGATTTTTGAGATTTCTGCAAGTGTTGAGAACTGCTCAGTCGTGTAAAATTTGGTGGCGAAATGATTCAGAAATTGAACGTTGCATCATTTCAATTTTGGGGGCTTAATGCACTTGACAAAAGTATACCAAGAATCAAATTTTTGGAAGACACCTCTGCAGTAGCCGCGGAGGAGCAAGTCGAAATATTTCTCGGAAGGAAAAACAATAAAAGATAAGCACAAACCAAATTATACTCAAAATATAAAAATACAGGACATTTTCTATTTCGTCAATGCTCAACCTATTTTAGTCGAGTGGTTTTGTTATTGACTGTGGGGTCTTTGAGATATTTCCTTCCTTCACAACAGTTAACCTAACTAATCCAAAATTTATGATTGCATCTTCTGGTGATGAGGACATCATTGGGTCTATAAATGATGCTGTTGGAATTAAAGACGTAATAAATATACAGAATTTTAAGGTATTTTGTTAAAAATATAGAAACACGTATTGCTAGGCGTTTGTTTGCTTTATTTTCTAAAGTACAATGTTATTGTAAAGCTAGCAATCTAAAATTAGGGACAGACTGTTAGATGTTTTCCTTTAAAAGAAAAAGGAACCAGTGCGAATATGGCAAAGGATATTTTGGCACAGCTATTGCTAGTTCATTTCACCGTTACTGAAGCTGATGATGGTAGTCAATCCAACTCAAGAACAATTACTTTTTTGGCAAAGGTCTTTCTTAGAGTGAAAAGACTTGACGTTTCTAGCTCATGTTGGATTATAACAATATTTTTTGGAACCCAGACCACCACTTATGTTCTAAATACTTAACACCAAATAATAACTAACAAAGTTCAGTCTGTTTGCAATAAGTGATATATTTTGCACAATTTATGATATATTCCACACGCCTGGAGCAAGGAGATTAGTCATCCTTTGAAGAGAGTTCTGCTGATGAGAGACTGATAGGAATCTGAAGAAAGCTGTGCTGATGAAAACGACAATGTCAACCATGTCTTGAACGCGAAAACCTTGATTTCCGTATGTCGCCTTGAAAATAGTGCTCCAATATTACCATTCGGAACCTAAAGCTCCTATTAAGTTTACCAAGCCAAGGAATACAAATTTTTCATCAAAGTTCTTACTTTTATCGTGTTCTCTAAATGCTTCAAAAACTTTTATGTAATCAGTCATTATGAGCAAGATATACAGATACTTTTTCCTATTCTTCGTTGTGTTTCACAAGTGATGAGTGGTATGCTTCACTTAAGATCTACATTAGGCTTACCAAACAAGGCAAGTAACAAGGAATTTTCCCAGTCAAAAAAGCACTTTTTTCTTCTTTCTCATTTTTTCTGACTAAGACTTCCACTAACTTAGGTCAATCGTTGTCCAAGTTTTTGTCCCTCTCCCCACCCCCACCCCTTAAAGAGAAGAAAGTGCACTTTGTTAATTTTGTTGCAGCCATTGATCCAATGTTCCAGTCATACTTTTAAGTGCCAGTTGTACTAAAATCTTCTATTTGCATTTGATAAAATTTTCAATCTTTTAGAGCCTGGTCCTTTATTTGAAGCTTTTGTGTTTTGTTTTGATTGAAACTTTAAAAGGCTTTACCAATGTTCATTTTCATAAATCTTCATGTTTGAAAATGTATCCCTGGTGTATTCTATTGCAAAAAGTCACAACTATTTCACCCTTAAAGATTTTGTTTTCACTTAATTCAATTGAAACCATTGCTTCAGAAGCATTGAAATGGAACAAACAATTTTTTTCCGTCTTCAAGAGTCGAGAACTTAGGCGGAAATATTCATGTATAATATTTACGCTATGGAATAAACTGCAAGACGCACAATATCAGGAACTAACCGAGTACATAACTGTAGCATAATTCAAATGCCTTTAAACTTACGTATAACGTGTTCTTGAATATTAATTTTTGGATAATAATAAAAAAGATACAGCCAAAAAGTACAAAGAAGTAAACCGTTTCTTGCGTGTGATGGGGCAATGCCCCGGAGGCTCTTATTCGTCCGCCTCTTTGAAGAAAAAAGGTAGTCTGAAGGGCTGAAGTTCATCAAATCCATTCAGATCATTTCAAATTTCTTGCCATTTGGTGGTTTTAAGCTAGCCATAGAAAAACTAGTTCCCAGGTGTCTCTTCAATTTATCACTACGTATGATCACATAACGGATTTTAAGCTTCGAAAGCGTCACATGGTATGACCATCAAAAAAAGATTATTGAATTTTACTTCATTTTTCCCAGATTCTAGGCTCAGACAGTACCTTTTAGAGGGACTCTTGTGTACGTAAGGTATTCTTTGGCCGATTGTCCATTCCAAGCAATAACTTTTACTTTTGTAAAGTTCCGATGGTTTTATTCTCAGCTCAGGAAATTGAACCCGGAAACGCTTGGTTGTAGTGCACTAACCACTTATCCACAACCCTACACTTCCTTACCCCTAACATAGATTTTTCACTATGTATTAACAAGTAAATTGCGCACTTTATTTAATCTATCCATTTCTGAACACAAATTAATTTACCCTTTTTAAACACATTTGTCCACAAATGATTTGAAAATTGCAAAAGCGCTTTTATTTTGAAAGATGCCTACAAGAAAATTTCATTCTTCATTGTTTTCAAAGCGTTACCTTTTAAAAGCTACACGATTCCGAATTTACTGTCGCAATCTTTTAAACATTTTTGGCTTACACCTAATCGTTATGACATTTTGGTCCCATCTGACTAGGCTGAAAAATCTCTGTGTATAAAAATCAAATACACTTGTTAGTCCATATCTCATTTTCTTGTACATATCTCCCAGTATATGTGAAAATTCAGTTGTCCAGTTGAATATGCACCAGACAAGAATTTTCTCCGCCCATACGGGTTTATTTTTTGCTGTAATACTGTGGCGCATTAGGAAATGAAAATGTGAAACTGGGGATGCAACTATGGATCCTTGCGTGGTGTAAACTTTTCCTGTTGGAGTTATTATTGGTCCCAAAGAAAAACCATTTTGCTTAAAGCAATAATCTTTATCTTCAGGAAATTAAATTAGCTTTTCTGCCTATTTCTCTTTGTGTTTATCAGCTTTTCTGTCTTCATCTCTTTTTCTTTCCCTTCTTTCTTCTTCTCTACCTTAATTCTCTCCTACCCTTACTTCCTCGCTTTCTTCTTCCTCGCTCTTTAAATAATCAGGCAACTGAGCTTTCATTTATTTACATTTTTTGCCAAAGGAAATAACTCTAGTTATATGTGTTCTTTTGATAATATTATCAGGCATTAACTAAGGATCTATCCTTTATCTGGTGTATGAGACAAGTAAAATATTTGTGCTTTGCCGTTTATATAAACCACTCCCGATGCTGTTGTCAGTGAGACATTGTAATGCAAATTATGAGTTGTTCTTTGTTTTTACTTTCAGGTCTGTACTTTGCTCTATTCAGCATAAATGGCCAAAGGTACCCCGCATCAATTTTGTATGCTTTTAAGAAAATAAGTTAAATCTTTGGGAGTTTTAAACGAATACATTATGTTAGTGTTTATTTCTGTCACAGTAGAAGGGTAGCCCTTGGCAGCTTAATTAATTAGAACTTATAACTGTGTAGATCCAGTACAGCTACTCCAAAGAAACAGAAACTTGGAAACAGATGAAAACCTTTAATACAATAATTGTAAAAGTAGCTTGACAACATGGTTGCTGAGTATGAAGAAATTCCAACCTGTTTAGCATGTTAAATTGTGTCTCGTTATATGGTCATGTGATATTACACTGGCCAATTTTGAAATACATCCTAGGGATACTACCTCGTACATGAGACGGGCAAAATATTCACCAACCAAGTGGGAAAGAGGAAGATAAAGGTTTGAGAAAACAGAACAGTTATTATGAATGTTCAAATTATTCAAAGCTGACTAGGACTACATATACAATACTAATTTTTAATAGGCTTTCTTATGTTTCCGACGGAAAAAATGTTTTGTTTTTTATATTTTGTCAAAATCTTGGTATCGTTAGCAGGACAGTGATGCTACGAAATTTCGTATCACGATTTCAGGTTTAACAAATTAAGAATTCATTTAACAGCTTAAGCTTCGTGCTTCTTTGTGGGCCTTTTACGTCATGTTGTCCGAGGACACCTTATACGAATGTAGTTAGGATAGCAGCAAACCTACGTGATTTCTTCCTTTAGGAAGGTCAAGTGATTTCTTCCTTTAGGAAGGTCAAGTGATTTCTTTTTCCTTGCTGTGGGTTTGATGTGAGAGCTATCCCATTATAAATCGCTTCATACGTTTCATATTTCCCATAGATTTTTTTGCTTTCTTTAATGCTTCTTTGGAATTTGCGTTTGTTCTCCCACTTTGCAAGGAATAAGTGGTGGGGAAAATTAGTTTAAAACATACAAATTGAAAACTTTTCATTATATTCATCTTCAAAACTTTCTTGGATAATCAGACGAATTGTCAAATTATGCTGGAAAACAGGAAATGAATAAAGCCCACATGCTCATTGTATCACTGAGCTGTAATATTTTCTATTGCTCTAGCGGAGTTTGCCATCCAGTCTCTGTTCAACCACCTTTGTTGCTTTGTTAGAGGAATGGTCTCACCACTCAACTAAGATACAATCTGAAGTTGCCCCTTGTTTTACATCCTCTTGTCTCATACTACACATAATGGGGTTGAAAACTATTTATTACAGAAGCTCACTTGCGGAAGAATCTAATTGTTTGATTTTTGACAACATACGATTTTTTATTACGCTTCGATCAAAAAAATACACTTTTCTTTGAAGGAAAGTGTTTTAGTTTAGACTTTATATTTCTTAGTTTTTTGCGATATTAGAAAACAATGTTTTTTGCGATATTAGAAAACAATGTTTTTTGCGATATTAGAAAACAATGTTTTTTGCGATATTAGAAAACAATGTTTTTTGCGATATTAGAAAACAATGTTTTTTGCCTTATTAGAAAACAATGTTTTTTGCGATATTAGAAAACAATGTTTTTTGCGATATTAGAAAACAATGTTTTTTGCGATATTAGAAAACAATGTTTTTTGCGATATTAGAAAACAATGTTTTTTGCGATATTAGAAAACAATGTTTTTTGCGATATTAGAAAACAATGTTTTTTGCGATATTAGAAAACAATGTTTTTTGCGATATTAGAAAACAATGTTTTTTGCGATATTAGAAAACAATGTTTTTTGCGATATTAGAAAACAATGTTTTTTGCGATATTAGAAAACAATGTTTTTTGCGATATTAGAAAACAATGTTTTTTGCGATATTAGAAAACAATGTTTTTTGCGATATTAGAAAACAATGTTTTTTGCGATATTAGAAAACAATGTTTTTTGCGATATTAGAAAACAATGTTTTTTGCGATATTAGAAAACAATGTTTTTTGCGATATTAGAAAACAATGTTTTTTGCGATATTAGAAAACAATGTTTTTTGCGATATTAGAAAACAATGTTTTTTGCGATATTAGAAAACAATGTTTTTTGCGATATTAGAAAACAATGTTTTTTGCGATATTAGAAAACAATGTTTTTTGCGATATTAGAAAACAATGTTTTTTGCGATATTAGAAAACAATGTTTTTTGCGATATTAGAAAACAATGTTTTTTGCGATATTAGAAAACAATGTTTTTTGCGATATTAGAAAACAATGTTTTTTGCGATATTAGAAAACAATGTTTTTTGCGATATTAGAAAACAATGTTGTTTGCAATATTAGAAAACAATGTTTTTTGCGATATTAGAAAACAATGTTTTTTGCGATATTAGAAAACAATATTTTTTGCGATATTAGAAAACAATGTTTCTATATTTTTTCTTAGTTGTTTTTAAAAATTTTTTGGTTAATAAATAATTAGAAAAACCTTTGTTGGTTGTTCTATAGTTGATTTGTGCTTACAATTACATACACAGGGCTTCTGTGAAGCCAAAATGGCGGGTTATCGAGCTTCTTCTGTCCTAACCTAACGCGCTTACCTTTTTGGAACGCAAAACTTTATCAACCTGTTATCTATCTGTTTTCAATCCACAAAGGCAAATACCAGAAATTTAAAAGTTTAGTCAAGAAAGAAAAGAGCTGAAAAGCAAAAAAAACAATCTCATTTTGATGTTCAGTGTACCACACAGAAAAAAACCTTAATAGTAAAGCACTTTTCCAGGAAATATTGGCTAGGTTAATTTCATGTGGTTGGCTATAAAAATATTTTTATTCTATGTCGTCACTGACAGTTTGATGTTTTCATGTGCTTCAGAATATCTTAAACAAATTAACATTAACTGGTGGACATTGGCTGCACAAAAACCAGTAAAAAGTGATGTCAACATTATTTTGTACAATTAAAAACATAAAACTTTGTTTTAATATTTGTTTTACCGTTTTCATTTCAAAGGATTTCAAGTTTAAAAAATTATTTTGGAGCTTTTTCATTTTTTTGCAGCCTGGCAATTTTTTCTTTATTTTCTTTATATATTTTGTTTAAGGCATTTCGAGAGCATTTCACGCATGCTTCTTAAAAAGACTTTTATTCGATTTAGCAGGTGTGCGTACTATAATCGCTTTCGTAATATCCAGGAACAGGGAGCTTCTAAATAGGAAAGCTACGACTTTTATTTCTTGGAGATTTAACTGAAAAACGAATATTAAGAAAATTTTCCTATGGTGTGAAATGTGGCTGTTAAGTAGAAACAAAAGTTGTAAGTGCATGAACTAGTTTTCTTTGGCAATACTTTTGAACATTGGTACCTACAAAGAGGGCAGGAGGGCACTTAAACCACCTTTTATATTCAAATTTCTTCTCTAAGACCACTTGTTTCTAAAGCATATTCATTCAGTATCCACCAAACGTTTTTGTATCATAGAATACGACTATATAGGAAATCATGTGTAATACTTTAAATAGGTTTACAAGGGGTGTAAGGGCCCCTACTTTGCTAAATTAAATGACCTAGAAAGTTAACAAATTATTTTTGTCTACCTAAATGTGACCTACTCTCCCAACTGGTATAGCAGTCTGTAGAACGCGACTTTTTCAAACTGACCCTGGAATATCGAGAGTGATGATAGATTTTTTGTAACTTGGTGGAGTTTGTCATTAAGCTTCAGGAATGAAGAGGGAAACCCTCAAAGGTTTTCATACCCCTTATTAGTATGCTTTTCATTTTCCTGACGATGGCTATAGCATCTTTCATTTATACGTAAACATGAGTACATTACTAATTTTAAGTATAACTACGTCTATGTAAATCACTTACATTGGACACCACCCTTTATATGTTCCTGGGATACCTCTGTTATCGCGCCAACATCCTCCCCATTTCTTTCAACATCTTTATTGACAATGCCTCCCGCGGAGTTAATCCCCTGATTATCATCCAGTTTCACTCCACCGAGTTGCAAAACTCTATCCCCAAATGATGACGGTGTTAAAAATGTAGCTCGTGTTATTGCTTTTGCAGGAGAGGGCTCCTGTACATAATTCACTGGGATGTCTAAGAAAAACGACAGAAAAATAGAAAAGATATGTGAAGATGAGGAAGTAACAGAAAAAAAAATCAGCATTTCCACTTGCTATTTGCTATTTCCATTAGCTATTTGAAAAGGACCGTTTCAAACTTATATTTGGTAGGATGTGTCAGTATAGTGCCAAAAATTACTTAATGAAAGTTATCACTATTCTTTCATAAAATTTAGGCATATCTTATCAGGAAAGACAACACAGTTGGATTCTGTAAGCATATTCCACACATCTTTGTAATCTGCCTCTTCAAATGATTTACAAATATTGAAAAGGTGCATGTACAACGTCATTAACTCAAAGTGTCTTTAAGCTGCAACCTACATGTTAGCATCCGAGGAATTTTGTGCAAGAGAATGATCATAAATGTAGAATATATATATATATATATATATATATATACATATATATACGTATGGTCCTATACAGAGAAGCCTCTTTTCTTTTCCATTGCCATGTCATCGGCATCACAAAATGAATTAAAAAAAGACATTAAGAAGTGTGTAGCGTAATGGATATTCCGATAATTGTAGGTGAATACAAATGTAGGAATTTTAAAAATCATTACATTACTGTGCTTTTCCTTCTAAAAAATTTAGAATTTTCACTAAAGGTGTTTATCAAAAAATTAGATCTTACATTTTGCATCTTTTAACGTTATTTACATGAAACCATATTATGAAAAGCAGTTGATGTGGTTTCCTCATCATTTCATTATTTTCACCAGTAATATATTATGAAATTTCTTCGCCTTTCATTCTTGCTTTAACTTGGTAGTATACAAAGTTTCTAAACAATTTAATAAATGATTTGAAACGACCCGATTCTAAAGCTAATTGAGAAATGCTAATTTATGTGGAAAGAGACCTCAAATGAAAAAGTGGTTTTCAATAAAAAAGAGTATTTAAATACGAATATCTTAACAGAATATGAAACTTGATAGCAAGCAAGATAAAGGCAAATATTTGGAAATATATCTATCCTTCGTTAAGCCCATCCAGAACAAGCTGAATGCCGCTTATGCAGGCACAATATGATGTTTAACTCGCTTAGGTCTTTTGTGTTAGATAGTTGCCAATAACTTTTAAAGGTTTTCAAATGTCAACGCTTTTGGTGATTTAGTAATATCTGCCAATTTATCATCAAGAGAATAATATTTTCTCAGGCAAATATATGTTACATAAAGTACCTGATTCTAAGATAAATTTATTTTAGAAATTAACAAGACGAAACTTGTCGTGTATACAAATTTAATTGAAATTAATTACTTTATTCAAAAAAGAGGTGAATTTAACGCTTAACCAAAACGTGTTTTAGTCACTATTTCAGCAAAATTAGCTATCTTTAGTCAATCAATAACATTATACAAAAAAATTAAAAGTAGGTCCTGTACTCTAATAAAATAATATAATGCGTAAATTGTACCAACACCAATTTTCAAGCAATTAATTCACTATAACATTTCCACAAGAAAAAACGGTATCATTATTCTAATTTCTGCAAGCTGCACCTGAAAACCATTTGCTATCAATTTGGTAAACAGCAATCAATGAAATATCAGTACAAAAACTCTACCACAAAAATATTACTTTGGTAACCATGTACAGTGATCGGTCCTCGAGTGAGGATGAGGTAAATGTGCCAATTTTGATTCAGTTGTATGAATTTCAAAAATACACTTGCCAGTTAAAAACTGAATCAAAAACAGCAATTTCGAATATCTTTTCAAAGTATTCAACAAAAAATATGAGCTAACCAGCCGACCAAAGCGTACAGCTCAGCTACTGATAAATAGAAAAATTATTCTTTTCCTATAAAAAAATTTTTACGACATTAAGTATACTAACTATATCGTCACCTCTGAAATTAAATCGGGAGTTGATTTATACTGGCTTGATGCCAAAGCACTCCACCTGACAATAGTGCTACCGACAGAAGACTATAGATCCTTGAGTTCGTACATGTATGTATATATTTTTCACAGGATAGATTTCAAAAATACAAATGCTAATAATCTCATAGTTACATCCTAAATCTGCCAAAACAGATAAAAAAGTAAGATCCAACAAAGAAAATTTTGCACATTGGCAATGTTCTACAGTGGCTATTTGTTTAGTATTGAAAGAGAGGCGTTAGACAGGAAGTCATTCAAGTTATTATCACAGGGGACAGATGCTTTCAAACATTGGTAGAGAACAGAAAGTTATGGTTTTATATCTGACTCTGCTATGCGATCTTTTCTTCTGTGTATCCGGTAATGTTTCTTTGGAACCTAAGGCCAAGGCTTTTAACTGGTAACAACGAAGTCGCTTTAAACGAAATACTACAGTGGAATAACTTTCATACTTATAGTCACGGGAACTACTATGTAACCGACGCTTGATATACAATAGATTCAGATCCCCGAGGAGTGAAATTATTAAACACAAAGTCGCCTCTCGTTTCTTTGGTTCAGAGAGTGTTTATTTATTTAATTTTTAGGGTTTGGAGAATATTATCTTTTTTGCCAGTAAGCTCTACTTGCTTTTCCAATCCGTTAATTTTACTTAAGATTCATAAAAACATGTTATAGAAAAGGAAAATATATCTTTGCACCGAACTGAATTGGCACCTGAACCAATGACAGTCATGGCCACATTCCTTACCTTAAGAGCTATCAATACCCACCCTTCCTCAGATAATTTTAGAAACCATATCTTTCACTTTTAAGAACCTATTAACTTACTTTACAAGTTTTACATATTTTATAAGTGTTGCATATTTTGTTTCAAACAGAATTCACATCAAAAGCAAAATTTCTCTTTCAGCCTATGTAGTCTGTCTGGGCTGAGTAACCAAGAATAAAGGTTTGGCAGATAATTTATGAAAATATACATTTTTTTTAAAATAGCACAAGTACTACTGCAAGCCAAAGCTCACTATAATGGTGCCTTGTACTGGTCCCTTATGTAAATTTATCTATTGTTGATACGAACCTATTGGTCATTGGTTATCACGGGGTCCGTAACTACGTCTAAATCATTCCAGTTCAGTGATTTTCCTTACCAAACAGTTATTAATGTTTGCAAAAAAACTAGATTTGCCTAAACGTATCACACTTCAGTGCAGCAGTATTTAAAGCCTCTCTTTCATTACTTTCCTTTGTGATATCAAGAGATGAATTTAATGAAATTCTACGGCATGACACTAACACACATCCAAGATATGTGTTAGTTTCATGCAAAATTACGAAGATGTAACAAAACTGATCTCATTCTTTTTAACTGATAATGCTTTTATCACGTTACTGTTGATTTATCCTTCCCCCACCTTCTGGAAATACCAAATTTTCAACCCAAGGCAAAATATAGTGCTGTCGAATATATTGTGTATATTGTGTTTCAATGCAAATTGGTATTCAGAAAATTAGGTTTTACATATCTATTTTTACAATGGGAAATAGAATTTACTTGATACGCCTGTTTTTCTTTAGCACACTGCCTAACCCTGATAGTATCTGTCCATTTCATTAACAGAGTAACAAATGTCAAAGGATTTCTTGATAAATCCATTAGTTCTAACCAAAAGAGTCTTTTATCGTCCATTTACCCACAAGTGCAAAAAATAACCTTCCTTTAAAAAGTACGCTTCATAAAATAAGCTGTAAATATAATAATATAGACTTTGTAAAAATATAGACTTTGTTTGTCATCAAAGAGTAGTTAATAAAAGCATTTCTATTACTTATGTAATTATTTGCTTGCTTTTTATTTATTTATTTATTTATTCAATTATGCATTTATTTTCGAATATTTTACCAGAATGTTTACTTCAAACAAACTAATTGCTATAATGTGTCTTGTTTTAATAAAGTTACAAGTAAACAGTTGAAATCTGCGACTAAAAACGTCACATTTACTTTAACACCAAAAACTGGTTTAAATAGCAGAAATTATCGATCAATTCTAAATATAGGTCAGTTGCTTTCCACTCCTTTATTATCTTCTGCTAAATATTCCTTATTTTTTGTCCTTTCAGCCATTAGATTTTTAAGAAGAGAAAATAGTACGTCGGACAGATCAATATCAAATCATGAAAATAAATGAATCAATACATATAGTAGGAAGATTGTCTTAAAACAAGTGTCAATATTGAATTGCTGCTTTTTGTCGATATATGTCTATCATTTGTCTGAATCTAAATGATCAAAAAAGTAATTTCTTTAAAACAGCAGCGATATTTGTTATACAGTGTACTAGAACAGTCTGAAAATAAGCTAAAATATGAACCCTTTCATCGTTACACTAATTGTTGTTTTTGGTAATGCAGTTTTTTGTATATTTTGACAAGTTTTTAAAAAATTTTAAGGAAACTAATACGGAGGGGTATCATAAGAGACAAAAAAAATGCTCTCTCGATGAAACGACCCCAAAACTAATGAATCGGTAAAAAAGGGAGTGGCACAAAACACCGCAAACACAGCATAAATGGTTTAGCCATGTAAAATGTTTTAATGACCAAATTTTCCTCGAAAACAGCATCATGCAAGGAAGACTAACAGGAAGGTGGAGGGGACTCAGAACTAGAATATCTTGGACACAGGGAATCAGAGACATGAAAGCCTTAGTCTAAACAATCAAGGTGGGAATACATGTTAAAGATCTTAATTCGGATAAGTCCGGAAATGCTCCAATTCTTAAAAAACAACGCTTCCTTCCTGCTGTTTTCACAAGTAAATGCATCATCATTCCTATGTACGTTTGTTGAAGGCTGCTTTTTTTAAGGGCATCGGAAGCTCCAATAATTATTAAAAATAAATGTTATTAGGGTAGACAACAACTAAAAAAATTTTGATGTATGATTAAGGACGATTGTTATAATTATGGTTATGATTATGATTATGATTATGATTATGATTATGATTATGATTATGATTATGATTATGATTATGATTATGATTATGATTATGATTATGATTATGATTATGATTATGATTATGATTATGATTATGATTATGATTATGATTATGATTATGATTATGATTATGATTATGATTATGATTATGATTATGATTATGATTATGATTATGATTATGATTATGATTATGATTATGATTATGATTATGATTATGATTATGATTATGATTATGATTATGATTATGATTATGATTATGATTATGATTATGATTATGATTATGATTATGATTATGATTATGATTATGATTATGATTATGATTATGATTATGATTATGATTATGATTATGATTATGATTATGATTATGATTATGATTATGATTATGATTATGATTATGATTATGATTATGATTATGATTATGATTATGATTATGATTATGATTATGATTATGATTATGATTATGATTATGATTATGATTATGATTATGATTATGATTATGATTATGATTATGATTATGATTATGATTATGATTATGATTATGATTATGATTATGATTATGATTATGATTATGATTATGATTATGATTATGATTATGATTATGATTATGATTATGATTATGATTATGATTATGATTATGATTATGATTATGATTATGATTATGATTATGATTATGATTATGATTATGATTATGATTATGATTATGATTATGATTATGATTATGATTATGATTATGATTATGATTATGATTATTATTATGCATATTATTCTTATTATGTTTATTATTATTATTATGATTATGATTATGATTATGATTATGATTATGATTATGATTATGATTATGATTATGATTATGATTATGATTATGATTATGATTATGATTATGATTATGATTATGATTATGATTATGATTATGATTATGATTATGATTATGATTATGATTATGATTATGATTATGATTATGATTTTGATTATGATTATGATTTTGATTATGATGCACCAATTTTTACTATCGGAGAAGTTGCGGTATTTTGCGGACACAAAGTCATGCAAATATGGATAAGTAACCATCAATAAAATAATTTCAATAATTTAAAAACAGACAACTTCAAATTCAACTTGATACTTATCTATACTTACCACAGTTACCTAGGGGCAAAAAACAAGGTTAGTTATCAGCCGATTACCTACCCACTTCAAGGCTATAAAACTCACATAAAAAGTATCTTTTATCTTACTTAAAAGAATTGTCCCGACCGATCGTAAATGTGTTGCCCATTTCTCTCAAGTAGTATCGTAATTTATAGCATGTTTCGCAAATGGTCTTTTTAGAGCCAAACCGGACCACAGCTGACTTTTAGATAAACAAGTTTATACGTCATTTGAATATGATTTTATCAATAACAAAAAGAAAAAGTAGTAAATTTTTGTTGTACTATCACAATTTGCATCAAATACGTCAAAAATAAATCATATCTGAAGATATTATTGCCCAAATAAGTAGATATTCTAAATCCGAATATATTCCTCTTTGTCATGACCAATCCACTGGCCCTCAACCAATATTAGCTTCCCTCTTCTTTTATTTGATATTCAATTATTCCAATTTCAAACCTAATAGGCTTTTCAAGAGTTACTAGATATGCTGTTAGAAGAACGGAGATTTGGAAAATTAACTTTCGTAAAGGCAAATGTCTTTCGCGGCCTGGTTAAGGTGGCTTTTCCTGGTTGGTTTATGTAATGGCTGGACGACGAAACCAACAAACAAAATCAAAACGACTATATTTGAACCTATTGATTGTTATAACACATTATATTTTATTATTAGATATATTTTTATTATGTTAACGTTTCGAGGAAACTACTCAGTTTATATATATTTATAAAGATTTCGATAGATAGTTGAATGGACAAATGGACTAAGGGAATGATGGACTAATGGACAAATGGACAAATGGACAAATGGACAAATGGACAATTGGACAAATGGACAAATGGACAAATGGACAATCAATTTACTCATGGATCAATGGATAGATAGATAGATTACACAAATAGATGCATACATACATACATTTATGCATTGCAGTGACTAAAGCTTGAGTAAGTAATGATGCCCAATAGCACTCTCTAGAAATTCAGCGTTCCAGCAATAGATGGCCCAACTGACTGCGTAAAGCCTTGCTTTGACATTTACTGTTCATCAATTATTAGTTATAAATTTACGTTGCTTTTTAAAGTCTACTTTATATGGTCATAATATCAGTTTATTATTTAAATATTTTTACTGTGACATATTGTGTAGAAATTAGCAATTAACCTTATCAGAAGCATTCAGTTCGAATTTATTTTTTAATTTGAAATGCTCGGTATTGGTTTAAGTTGAAAATTACCCTTTTTCTATCACGAAGACTAAACGATGACGATTCGCTGTGGTTGTCGTTTACGTTATTTATAGTTTAGTCAAAACAGGACATCCAAGCTTTTAGTACCATTCGGATATTTCATGCTAATACAAATAACAAAAACAAAAAATAAAGCTCTTAGTTGTATGAGAGAAAAGCTATGAAATAATTCAGATACATAATAAGTCCTAAGTCAAAACATTAAATTCTTTTGTCCTTTTCTCCACGAAATGTTTAATTACGTTTCATCAATTGCATTTTCTTCCGAAGTCCCCATTTTTTGCCGCTATTAATTTTTTGGGTTTTTTCTGGTCTAAACACGGGATTGCCCTATATGATAACGTGTTTTTGAGAAAAGACTTTTTTATTTAATTGTGTTAAAACCATTTAAGATTTCTTTTAGTTTGGGGTGGTTAGAATTAATTCGATCCTGTAGTAATGCATTCAAACAATGAAAGGGTTGAGATCAGCCTTAAAGATTAATTATAATTAGAGTATTTTCTTTAAATTACGCGTACTAAGAGCAGATGTAGTTGAAAGTAGAGTCTTTGAGTTAGAAGTAACCTCCTGCTTTTGAGTGCTGACTCCAGCAATGGTTCCTCCAGCAGCAACATCAGTACCTCCAGAAGCTGCTGGACCTGTACCAGTTGCACCACCCTTTCCTCCTTCCAATACAATATCTGCAACGGGAATTTTCGGATTTCGAGGACGTAAATTTGGTTTTGAATACGGCGATCCGGAATCATGAGGACCGGATGTACCTGCATTTTCCTGAGGTACACTGCCTGTCGTAATTGTTTTTCCAACTTCCTTTGCATTAATTCCGGCATTAATAGTAGATAACTGCCTGGTTCCTGGAATTCCATTGACAACTATAGTGTAAAAGATTAACAAACAGTAAAGGACAATCGACTTTTTAAAGCTAAATGCAAGTAAATTAATCATTTTTCTAAAAAGCCAAAGCATATCGATCAGTCTTTTACTCCTAAATCACATCCAGGGTGTTGTATGTTAGTTGAAAGCAAAATAGTTTCCAGCAGGGAAAAGATATTGAAAAGCGTAGAAAAGAAAATACGGATCAGTGATTACGCAAAATCACATGGTTGAATGAAGTTTCACAACTGCAGGTACATCAAACATTCAAGTTCAGTTGTTGACGTAACGCAAAATTAGTGTAATGTCTGATAAATTAGCCATAAGTACTAGAGATTGATTGATGGAAAGAGAACTAATACTTAATGCTCTCAAACACACCGTGTCTGTCTATCCCGTTCAGCTGAGTTTTCAGTGCAAAACCTTTCATTAGCTTGTCTTTACTTGTCAGACTTTACATTCAAAGAACAAGCAAGTAAAATGGGCTTGGTCAATAAAACATTTTTTCATTTAGAAACATCATATTGAGCCTGAGTATGTAAGAACAACTTTATTATTTATAGAATTTACTATAATTGGTTAGAGCATTTTGTAATTATGAAAGCAAGCCTATTTGAAGCACTAATTCTTAACACAGTTTTTTAGTCAGCAGAATCTAACATAATTCTTAAAAGCATTCTCTTATTAGTCCTTATGTACCCCCGGGCAACCTAGGGTAGCCCAGCTAGTATATTGTTAACCTGAATAATTGTAAATGCATTGATAATTTTTTAAGAATTTGTGAGTTTAAAGTAGCTGGTAGTGAGAATTCAGTCTTTTTTAAAGCGTTGAAGACTATTCAAGTTTGCATTACAACCGCTCTGCAGATCAATAAAAATGTCATATCTCGTGTTTAATTTTACTAGACAGCAAGTGATAAGGCGTGGCAAGCCCTCTTTTAATTCCTAATTGACAAAGTACAGGTCAATTTGTGTATTTTCATTACGTCATTATGGCCTTGATAAGTTGCAATAAAATAACGTGACGAAAATGAAAGTGATTAAAAACCCATGTTCAATACAAATATTGGTAATATAATGAAAAAGACCATAGAAGTTCAGTTAGCAGAGTATTTGCCCATAATAGCTGTAGACACTGATGCCATTCTAGTTAAGTGTATTCATATCTTTTATTGTTCTACAATTCCAAACCCTTTCTATCTATATGTGTGTCAAGATGTATAGCTAAAAAATTGAGGATGAATTTGAAATATAAATGAATTGCCACTGAAATAAAATATTTTTTAATTAAACTTACTTGAGCCATATCAGCTTAGCTTCATCAAAGTCATCACGAAAATTTAATCCAAAAGAGAATAATACTTACTCATTGACAAAGCATATTGAAACCTCAACAGAACAGGTGGTAATGTGGACAGGAATGAATATGATCCCAACTGGCNTTAAGGCGTGGCAATCCCTCTTTTACTTCCTAATGGACAAGTTACAGGTCAATTGGTGTATTTTCATTACGTAATGATTGCCTTGATAAGTTGCAATAAAATAACGTGACGAAAATGAAAGTGATTAAAAACCCATGTTCAATACAAATATTGGTAATATAATGAAAAAGACCATAGAAGTTCAGTTAGCAGAGTATTTGCCCATAATAGCTGTAGACACTGATGCCATTCTAGTTAAGTGTATTCATATCTTTTATTGTTCTACAATTCCAAACCCTTTCTATCTATATGTGTGTCAAGATGTATAGCTAAAAAATTGAGGATGAATTTGAAATATAAATGAATTGCCACTGAAATAAAAGATTTTTTAATTAAACTTACTTGAGCCATATCAGCTTAGCTTCATCAAAGTCATCACGAAAATTTAATCCAAAAGAGAATAATACTTACTCATTGACAAAGCATATTGAAACCTCAACAGAACAGGTGGTAATGTGGACAGGAATGAATATGATCCCAACTGGCCAGTGGAAGCGACAGTTGTTATTTCACCGAGATTTGCATCTTCAACACCTGTATCACAAGAATAAAAAAGATTTCTACCTAATTACCTAAAAAAGAAACATCAGATTTATTTTGTCTATTTATTTTATCTGTTTATTTTGTTTATTGCCAGGTAATTATTGACAACATGTCAGTTTAAGTAGAGGATCACGTGAACTAGAATTTATTATTGTTTATTAATAAAGTTTGCAAGTTCTCATTTTTTGTATAATTTTTTGTTTTCATATACTTGGAAAGGCAATTGGAAACGAAAAATACCATTAAGTATAGAATTTTTAAAGGACATCTAACAGCACACATTTATGTTGGTCAAAGTTATTGCAGTTGGCAGTGATCACTTCATTTGAGATCGTTACACTGGGCTGGATTAGGGCCACTGTGGACCTAAAGCTGGCTAGTAAAAATTGGATTTGGTAGTAAGAGTAATTTGGTTACACCTTAAGCTTTGTCTACTAAACTACTACATTACCTACTGTATTAGTGTCATCTACAGTACCTTAAGAAAATTTGGTCGACCCTCACCTAGATTTGGGTGAGGGTCGATTAAATTTAAAGATTAAACACAAGATTAAACACAAATGCTCCTTTGCTTGGTTGCTTAGCCTTTGTATTTCCAAGTTTTGCTGCTTTAGTTGGTGGGTCCATCCATCCAATATTAATTTAGCTCTTCTATGGCCATCGAAAGTCCTTTAACTTGAGATCGCTCCAGGAAATCACCACTGTAATCTTTCTTCTCCGATTGATTTCTGTTTGTACTTCTTCAAGACAACATGTCAAATGGGCTATCTTAGCCATATCTCTTGCTTAATCTAAAAATTTGTTGCCTACTTACTTCATCTTCTTTACCTGGTCATTTAATTGTCGACAGACATTTCTCTCTATCCCACTTCTGAAACCACTGGCGAGGCGTCGTGATCTAGGCCGGGTAACGTTTGGGTAGAGTTTTTTAAATAGTAATCAGAAGTCTTGTTGTCTTTTCTGCGATAAAAACTGCTATACAATTATTATATCTTCCAAGTACCGTAACATACTATGAGTTTTTGGAATTCAAATATTTGACTCAAAAACCTGTTAGTTCTACCTACATTTATATACACCTAGAGACAAAAGGGAAATGATTTTGCTCACTCTTAATTATCATAAAACAAAACTAAAAAACTTGTGATTATATTGTCATCATACTATAATATTGTTATGAAATATATTATTGTCTAAGGCTTAAGTTTACAACAATAACTGTCATTTGGCATAAAGACCATGGTCCTCGTAATTTCGATAGGTTCATACTTCAAGGTTAATCCTTCCATTATTGTGGGGTTTTTCGCTATTGTTTGTTGTATTTAGTACGCAGTGTATCATTTTCGGGTGTTGTAAGCCATCTTCTTCAAACTGACCGAAGTATCTGAAAATTCCTTCCTGGTCTTGATCCCTATTCACAATATCTTCTTCAGGAATTATATTATACTGGATAACTTTCCGAGTTTAAATGTTGTCTTGGCACATTTGTCTAATCCGAAATCTGACCGGATATCATCACTTTATACTTTCACTGTTTTTAATAGCCCTTCAGGTTTTCTATCATTTCAGGCATATAATTTCAAATCATCCATATAAAAGAAATTATTTACTTTCTTGTTACTAATGTTATATTCATAACCTGCTTCGTTTAATAGTTTAGATAGGGAATAAGTGTCATACAAAAGCGCAAGGAGGAGGGGGGGGAGACAGAGACAAAGAGACAGAGATACAGAGAGAGAGACACACACAGAGAGACAGAGACAAAGAGACAGAGATACAGNAAGAAATTATTTACTGTCTTTCTACTAATTTGATATTCATAACCGGATTCGTTTAAAGGTTTAGATAGGGAATAAGTGTCATACAAAGGCGCAAGGGGGAGGGGGGGAGAGACAGAGACAAAGAGACAGAGATACAGAGAGAGATAGACAGAGACACACAGAGAGAGACAGACACACAGAGAGACAGAGACAGAGACACAGAGAGACAGAGACACAGAGATAGAGAAAAAGAGTTAATGGTATCTACTACAAATATTGCAAGAATGACTTTACTACTATGAGTCAACATATTTGGCGATGCAAGTGGAGGGTTGTAATTAATGACATTTTAAACGGGTTGAACCTTGAAGAAAGATCAATAGCAAATAATTAAAGATTTATCGATAGTACTAATGATCCTTCTGATATTAAAGAAGACAATAAGAATATATAAAATATTCTTCTTTTTGTGGTAGTGTGTGCGCAGGACTCCGAGTATTACAAGGGCATAAAATGCTTGCAAGATTTTTGATATACCTGATATCAAAGCTTTATTTGAATACCCGGTTATGTTTGAGGCAGAGAATGGGGACAAAAGTAAGAATAAAGGTTCCAACGAACTTCGTAATAACTCTAATAAACTGGATGGCATAAAATTACTACTAATACCAGAGGAGTGAGAATTAGGAAATAATCACTTCAAAATTGACTTTAATGATGGTAAGATTGATAATCATAATGAATATATAAAGAATGTTCAGCGTTCTGTTAATTTCTATTTTTGCAAAAAGTACGACTATGTCAAGAAAGATTGTTGTGGTATGTACAATCACTTTAATAAGATCCTTAATCTTGGACTCAAAAAGGCGTTAAGAAATTCTAAGAGAACGAATGCGGATTACGTTAAAATCAAACACGTCGCTGAACTACTTCACAGACGAATGAACAAAAGCCACTTGTTGAATAACTACAATACGTATGACCAGGAGGTGCGGCTCAAGCGCCATTTTTGAAAATACTGCAAAACAACCTTCGAACTGAAAGAAACGATTAAACCAAAACCAATGAAAGTCACTGTTTTCATTACTTCCGTGATAAGTTACGTCACAACAATAAATGGAAACAATATACGATGGGAAGCTGGATGAAAACGCTGGCCAACTCACTACTTACATTTGGCATTTCCCAATCTTCCTATCAAGAGACAGCCAAACAATTAAAAAAATGTGATTTCCGGTTCACCTTGCCTGTTCAATTAAATTAGTGTGATTTCTTTAAAAAATGCCCGGTGTTGCAAACTGTCCTATGGAGAATACGTAAACGAAATTGGGACGAAAAACAAGTACCTTCTTAATGTAAGTTTCGTTTGATCGTCCTTGCGTACAAAACGCGACTGGCAACTGACCTCGATGATCTCCGTCCAGATACCTTCGCTCCCGTTATGTTGAACTTGATGACATCGTGGATGCATAAACACATTAAAAAAATTCTTAGCCACCAGCAACTTCATCGACAAAGACTTTCAGGAGTGTTTCTGGTCGGGAATTTCGGGAATAGTTGAATACACAGAGACTTTATATTACATAAAAAAATCAAGTTAGGAAAAAGAAAAAGAAGTGTGCTTTTGGAAAAGGTGCATCATGGCCTCATAAACGAAGTAATGTCATTCCACAATCTATCACTGGACATAAGAAATCTCATTTAAAATTTGTGGGATGCATTTTCCATCTCTGTCGCAAATAAAAATTTCATTACGAAAGTTATTAAATTCAAGAGAGGGGTAATACAAGGACATAGTTTGTCACCATTGCTGTTTCCTATGTGCTATAAATGAAAACAGTGAAGCAAAATCAGATAAAATGTGACCATTTTCAGCTTGTTGACGACACACTCAGCGTAACAAATCTGGATCTGACAATTAACTGTTGTTGAACTTGTTTCATAGCATAAATTGATTAATGTTTCTGCTTTCCCCAATTCCTCAAGTGTTCAAAACCTGCCATATCAAAACTTGGGAAGAAAGTGAGTCACTCCCGTGAAACTTGGAGAACGATTTGTCTATCCAAGATAAGAGTTTGGTTTCGACATGAATAATAATTATGCGAAGGATTCAGTAATGAAGATATTGGAGGTAACCATAAGTAAAATAGAATCTCTCCTTCTACATCCAAAACACAAACGTATTACTACGGTCTACATACATAGCAAGCTAAAATGTTTTTTTCTGCTAAAATAGCCGCCTGGTTGAAACAATCATGTGACAGTATTCTAGACTAGTTCTAGTCTATATCTGGATGTTACTCAACTTCCATCCAGAAGCCAAACCTCGTCATCTCTATCCCTCTTTAAAAATGTTGGGAGTCAGCCTTACCCTTTTTTTACACTTACATCAACAATGTAATGTTACGGTCGGACAACTAAAAAAATATCCAAGGACAAAAACACACATTTCTTCTACAACAAAAAACATCATTTCAAACAAAGCGATCGAAAAAGCACAAGAAAATAACAGCGTCTCGTGAAAAATGCAAGGGGATATAGAAAGATAATATCCAGGTTTAGATGGGGGAAAGTTATGGAACTGAAAACCCAAACATTATCGTTTTTTGTCATTGAAACTGTCAACCACCGTGTGCCAGCTCCTGGAATAAGGGTGCAATCTAATTCCCAAAAATTTTTTCATAAAAGCATTTGTATGATTTTTGCACAGTAAGAAGAACTTGAAAACTCTGAGGCAGATTGAAAAAGAATTTTGCCCTTTATACCATGGTAACATACACACACATACACACACACCACCACACCTTTAATTACTGTTCGGTTGCTCCCAAGCAACAAAGATACACATGCCGATACAACTCGGTGGTGAACACAATTGTATACTATATTGTATCAATCCTCTCTGTAAGAAACTGTTGGTAGATAGCCCTAGTTATGTTAACACAAACTCACATTTCCTATCTATCCAGCGTCCAAGTTTACCATTGGTTACTTTTTTGAAAATGTACGTCATTCAACTGACAATGTGTTTTGAGAAAAACTTCATCAAACCACACAAGTATAAAATCATCCATTACAAATATCTCAGTGACCATGTGAAAGATAAAGGTAAAGATTTCAAACTCTTTATCATTGAGTTTTCTTTTTCAAGAATTATAAAACCAAACACTATTTTAACCAAACCTTGACATTCTGATACAAGCTTCTAATTCTTTTCTTGAGTAAACGAGCTTTCTGGCTTGTAGTTCATGTATATCATTGAGTGAAGGGCTCAGACATGAATGAAATCTCTAACTTTAAAACTGCTTCAAGATTAAAGCACTGATTTGAATTCTCTATATCGTATTAAAGTAAAACGTGATAAAAATAAATAATATATATATCATAAATAAATATATATAATATATATATATAATATATATATATAATATATAAAATATATATATATCATAAATAAATCAATAAATTTACCTAACATTGCAAGTGTATGTCCTGCTCCCTTTATTCTCTCAACAGCATCGTGAAAAAAGTCAGAAGCTGAAGTTCGTGATATGATCAAAATAACAGTTTTTCTGGTCCTTCTTTTCTTTGGAATCTTCGGTAATAGGTCCGTTTCGATGAAATTAAGGGTGTCTCCAAGATTGACTTTGCGACCAGGGCGTAGTAGAATATGACGCAATGTCAGAAAAATTGCTTTCAATTTTAAAAGAGGCGTATTAATATGTAAAAGACGTGGCGTTAATGAATATGTAACCAAAGTCACAAGAGTTGATTTGACATCAAACAATCTCAAAAAATTGTAAGCAAATCCTGCCAAGACATCCAGGTTGTCAATTTTAGAACTTTCCAAACAGACAATCACGTTGGAACCTTGGAGTTCTAGGAAAGGAAACAATGTTGAGAGTTTGTAAAATGGTATTTTACAAACATTTACTGCTTTGATATAGCTTGCTGCAACCATTGAGCAATGTACATATTTAAATGAAATACAAATACCAAGAAACTGCAAAGTGGGGGACTGGGCTATCTCTGCATTATTTTCTTTAAAGGGATATTATAATAATATCTTGGCTTTTTTAGGTTAGATATACGAACAATAAATATCAAACCTATTTAATTTTCACATTACTATTACAGCTAGCTACTCCTTAAAAGTACATGTACCTATTATGGTAACACGATGCCTTAAATGTTTTTTAAATAATCATGATTATAATAATAATGATGATGATGATGATGATGATGATGATAATAGTAGAAAAATTATAATCACACTAACAGAAAGAATAAACATGATAGTTTAACATTCGAAGTATAGGAGTTGCGGTCAATGAAAAAGGTTGTTATAACTAACAAAAACATCCACAAGTATATCATATAATTGGTGTAGCTGTACGAGGTTATCAGGAAAATGCTTACAAGGAAAATGATACGATAAAAATGTACATTAGCTTGAAAGCGGCGATTGGGAAGTTGTGGTATGGGTACAGAAAGCTCTTTTAAATTGTAAATTGTGCAATACCATTTTCCGACCAGAATATTTAACATTTGTAAAACTTTTAATTTTACATTAACTTAATACTAAAGATATATCTAATGAAGAAAGGATATACTTGAAGATAGTGGAATTAACTAATTTGAAAATACTTTAACATTTACTTGGCTTGTTATATATTTTTACTCTTTTGGTCTGACGGTCGTATCACTAAGTCATTCAGGAAGTGTGTTATTTCCCCAAAACTGAAATTAGAGAGTAAATACTTGCTATAGATAGACGGATAGATAGAGGGGTAGACAGATAGATAGATAGATAGATAGATGGATAGACAGATAGATAGATAGATAGATAGATAGATAGATAGATAGATAGATAGATAGATAGATAGATAGATAGATAGACTGATGGATAGATATATGGATGTATGTATGTATGGATGTATGTATGGATGGATGGATGGATAGATATGTTGATAGATCGATAGAAACATTACATAGATGAACAGAGAGTGTGAGTGCGTTAATGAGGTGAGTGAGAGAGTGAGTGAGTGAGTGAGTGAGTGAGTGAAGAAGTGAGTGAGTTAATGAGTGTGTGATTGAGTGAGAGCGAGGGAGGGAAAGGGGTAGAAAGAGCGTTGAAGAGAGAGAGAGAGAGAGAGAGAGAGAGAGAGAGAGAGAGAACAAACGAATTGAAAGAACTTATTTCTGTGTCACTGATGTTCTTATTTCTTACGATCTATACAATGAGTAAAAAAAACAGTATGTGAATAAAGAGGAAAATATTACTTCCATATTGTATCCCTTCGTACATTGCTGGCCAATTCCAACTCATTTTGATAGTAGACAGCGGTTTGCTTGCAGTCGATGATATATGAAGCGCTGCAAATAGATAACAAAGAACAGGTTGAAAATTATTTTAAAAACGTATAAATAGACTTTAATAAATTAATAACTGTGAAATGAGAGAATACTGATTTATGAGCATTAAAAATAGTGCCAAAGATTTTCTACTTGGGGTAAATTTATTTAATTTGGTGGTCAGTACAGGCAACAAGCTACAAACCAAAAGTAAGTCGTAAGGTACTTCCAGGTAGCTAGAAATTTGGAAGCAGGTTAAAAACAAGAAACATTTATAATTTAATGCCAAAGAAATTCAATAAAATAGAGAGGCTACATTTCATGCTATATTAGGTGTATTAATTTTGAACTTGATTATTTATATCGTATATTTGTACGACTTAATCAAATTCCATTCAGAATTAGGAAAAACTTAGGACCAGTCAGTAGCAGCTGTAATTATGACGTTACTGTAAGAATCAGGCTTGTTTAAAAGGAATTTTTAAAGATACTGCTTCATGAAAGGAGCAATTAAGTGCCATTAAAAGCAGCAACCCAAATGGCCTGCACGTATGAACAATGATTGTTGTGTGGAAACTTTACTTACTCTGCTACCAGTCTACATAATCGCTGCGTTGCTTGTTATACCAGATTTTACTATTCAAAGTAAAATCTGGCATGACAAGATGAGTATACGGCATTAGGCTGGAACACAGACTTACTATAAAAAAACATAGGGATTTATTGTGCACAAAAAGCTTGGAAGAAGATAAGTTCGTTATTTTAATTATCTGGATGGAGAGAGTGCTATAAGAGATGGCATCTGCTTAGGAAATAGAAAGAATTAATTTGATGATATCACGTTGCAAAAAAACTACAGATAACCAACAGAAATTGGCGATAAAGAGCTAGTTGGTGCTCCTATTTTCTTTCCAAAACAAAGCAATGTAGGAACAAAACTGCAAGGTAAACCACTCCATAAGGGTTTTATACATTGCTTTCCATGGATATAGTCATCTCGTTTTGTGTTTTTTTTTCACTACCAGAGATTTCGTTATCATTCATTCTCTATATTTCAGTTTTCAGCCAACCCATCTTTCCACCTTTAGAGAAAAAAATCACCGGCATCTTTGAGATTTAGTTCTTCTTCTTCTTCTTCTTATGTTCTATCAAGTCGTTTCCGACTCTTGCTGACATCATATATTAGTCGTCCCCAGCCAATTCTGTCTCTAACGGCCTTCTTCATCTTGGACAAAGATAGCCCAGAGCCCTCTGCAATACCATCCAACCATCTCTGCCGTTGTCTTCTTTAGATTTAGTGATTATAAAAGCAGATTTCATAAAAAGAACCTAATTACTCTAGGGACAACAGCATAACTTAAAGTATAATATTAAAAACAATTTAAGAAGCACTGACGTACGTGTTGGTGGTGGAAGTGTAGGCTTGTAGACAACCTGATCCATTGGAACTACCATTTGAAATCCAATTTCTTTGTCAAGCTTCAATTTTCCAGCCACTAAAACAAAAAAAATATATAGCTATACTGACAAAAAGTAACTGTGAACACATTTCAAATACTTCAGTTCTTCATAAATGAAGGAAATTAGGTCCAATTTCCTTTGAAGCCTGATGTAGAAATTTAGCCTCGTTTAGAGAAACATAACTTTGTAATTGTTATGCGGTCTTTTGTATAGTTCTCGTTTATATCTCGTTTTATGTAAGCAATTCGGGTTGTTTCAGTTGTAGAAAGTTCGTTTGAATGGACAGGAAGTCGTTAAATATAATTTGTGTCCTTTCACGATTATCACAAGTTTGAGTGATAATGTTCCTTTCCGGGGTTATTTTGGTAACTAGGTTTTTCATTTATTTCATTCATTGTGCACGTGATTAACAGAAATTATCAAGTGTTTAAATAGCAGCGTAAATTTTGGTATGTTAGGAAAGTTTATAGAGTGTCGTGGAAAGTTTATAGAGTGTCGTGGAAAGTTTATAGAGTGTCGTGGAAAGTTTATAGAGTGTCGTGGAAAGTTTATAGAGTGTCGTGGAAAGTTTATAGAGTGTCGTGGAAAGTTTATAGGGTGTCGTGGAAAGTTTATAGAGTGTCGTGGAAAGTTTATAGANGGACAGGAAGTCGTTAAATATAATTTGTGTCCTTTCACGATTATCACAAGTTTGAGTGATAATGTTCCTTTCCGGGGTTATTTTGGTAACAAGGTTTTTCATTTATTTCATTCATTGTGCACGTGATTAACAGAAATTATCAAGTGTTTAAATAGCAGCGTAAATTTTGGTATGTTAGGAAAGTTTATAGAGTGTCGTGGAAAGTTTATAGAGTGTCGTGGAAAGTTTGTAGAACGTCTATAGGAGGTTTAAAGAACCTTAGTGGAAAGTTAAGGAATGTTAATTGAAGGATTTAAATTGTGTTTGTAGAAACTTTAATTGTAGAAAGTGTTACGATTAATTTGGAGAAAGATTTTTGAAATATATATACAGTCCTCATATAAAACCGGAGTTTGGTCTCAATTAATTATCCTCGAACTTAGCGCCCGCGGAATCATTAGAGATTTCCACAACAAAGCCTTCTTGCATATCAATTTAATTGAACTCTTTATTTCAAACAACCTTTTTCAGCTAAACATAATAATATATTCCTAAAATAGCTATTTGTTGCTAATAAATGTCAGATGTATTTGTTTCAAAAGGCTACTTTAGAAGCATAATATAATGATTTTGTGAAAATTCTAATATCTTAATAAACTTTTAATTCAGTTGAAAAAATGCTGTCAGAAAATGAACTAATATCGTATGTTTCATGTTCTCTCCTTGCTGTATTTCAAATAATACATGTTTGTTTTTTCTGAATTCATTTAGTTCCTTTGACTGGTGGTGGCTCCTAAGGATTAAAATAGCAAGTCCCTTGAAATGTCAACTGTTCAAGAGTGACATCATTTTCTTTCTTGCCACTATAGGTCTGTAGCACCCAGCTACACTAAACTTGTCTAACAACACAATATTTAGAGAGAAATAGTGGTAGATGATGTCATTAGAAATGGAGCTCAGAACCTAAATATGAAAAGAAAGAACGTCTGGGGAAAAGGAGGCAAAATGCAAACATAATCAGATTACCCACCTTGTCCTAAAACAGTTCTCAGTCTTGAAATTGCAATAGGCAAACTCTTCCATTTTTTCACATCGATGTAGTGGTTAACCCACTTAGTCCCAATGTCATCTACATCACCGATAGTGATAACAAATACCTGAACACCTACATCTCTTAGTTTCTTAAAAACACTTTTGGTTTCATCAGATGGTTTTGCTGTAGCAATAAGAAACAAGATTTTCATTTCGTTGGGATCTGAATGCTTCCACTCATTTAAAATCATCTTTAAGGCCCGCCCAGCTTGATTTCTCTTGGCAGTAAAAATATCTCCAGAATAGTAGATAGACTGAAAGAAAAACTGTAATGCTGTATCATCTTGAAAGGTCAGAGGTCGAAGTGCGATTGGATTAACATCCCCACCGTATGTTATCGTGAGAAAACTTGAGCCAACATTGAATAATTTTGCTATATTATATGCAAACTTCCGTATGACATCAAAATGGAGTTTGTTAGTACCGTCAATAACAAAAGCAACAGGTCTGGCTTTGATGGCTGTAAATAATAAAATGAAGATGAATATTTCAATTGGCAGGAAATTCTTACATTTAAATAATTAATATCTGAAACAATGTTATTAAAAGATCAACCAGTCAAATGATTTCAATGAGTGTGAAGAGGATCTATAAACTGAGCTGCAAGTCTATTGTAAGAATAACATTTAGGTTTGTCTAAAAACTTTCACGATCTTGATTTACCCAGCTATTATTTTGCCATCTATAGTACACTTATGTTATTTTCACAAATTTCTGTTTTAAATAAGAAACAATGTCAGAACAAGCAAAAAGCTATTCAAAGCTACATAAGGGGAAGGGACAAAAAATTGTGCTTAAATTGTATCTATCATATTCAGACCTATATATAGTAGACTGCTGTTTATCCCCACATCAAAAAATGAAAACAAGTTGTTCAGTATTTTATTTACCTAAAAAAACCAATGGTCTTGTTAAGTTGACCTATTTTGCCTCCAAATTGTTGTTGTGTGTTTAAACGTTTAGGAGTAAGTGACATATTTGGCTGTGGTGCCAGGTTTAAGGCCGAGGGATATTTATAAAATAGCATACAGAATTATACTGCAAAATTCAAGATCAAATCTCAAGTGAAAATTACTTTATACTGTTTTTTACCGGACTGTTTCCTGTGCTTGAGAATCATTATTAGTAATTGTTGTTAGGAAATTTCAGACAGATTTGTAAGTCACGAACGTTTGTTATATTGATCTATTGCATACACCAGACTGGGACGTTATTTTGTACATCAAAAAGGAACAGAAAGTTAAGAATACAAATATGCAATTGCAATGATAATATTAAAAGTTATAATGAAAATAATAATTCTGATAAAAATTAATAAAGGTTATATCAATATTAATGGTGATAAAAATCAATACCAAGATATTCCTGGTAAGTAAAAGCTGCGATGTAAATAAAATCATTAATTTGGGGACTGAATTACATGTAAGGAACTGTGATGTACGGAGCGAAATGAATATGGACAACCACATGGAGATTTTGGAAGCCTGCTGGCGGAACACATTATTTTTACATCAAATATAGGTTCATGTGTTTACACTAAACACTATACATTGGAATATCCTAGAGAAAGTGATCTGTACACTTCATTATTTCTTAGATATTGCTTTCATAGTAACATAGTACAAAATTGAAGAAAGACTATTGGTAGAGGAATTCTTACAATGGTCAAATCTATATCATTGCCTTTTCATACAAAAATGATTGCATTTAGAAAACTACTGCCACAGTTAAGGAAAACAGAATGAAATATCAAAATCACCCTATAGGCATAATTAACAGGTAAAAGATATTACCATAATAACGAATGCCAAGGCTAAAGGTTTTCCATTCCCAATTCCTGATGATGTCCAGATCAGTCACTAAAACAAAAAAGAGGATTTGTTATACTTGGGTGAATCAGGAAAGTGGTCACGGGTTAATAGTGGTTCTATAATAAGAACATAACGAACATGTCAATGCGCAGAAAAGTTCATAGGTAAGAAATAATAAGACGATAAGCTTTGAATGCTATACCCAAGAATCACTTTAAAAATTGTCAGTTAATTTCATACACTGTTTTGTGATTTTGCCATGCAGTTTCTTTGTATACCCTCCTTTTAGGAAAAACATAAGGCAAGGTTCCCCTTCAGTATTGACCTTTTCTTTAACTGTACATTTTTTACTGTATGGACTCCGTAAAAGCCACGATATATCATGGCACAAGGCGTATGCTTTTTCTCTATTACGTTTCAAGACACATTTCCCCCATTAACAGTCTGACGATGGGAGAAGTATCTTTCGGAAGGTAGCTTACAAAATGCTTGCGACTTATGACATGATAAAGCTCTTATATTCTCTTTAGTTATTTGAGTTTTGTTGGACCAAATGTTCAAAAAGTCATCTTGAGTGTATTCCAATATTTCGAAAGCACTTTCTAGCTCTTTTACTAGTGTGATGCTGGAGTAAGAGATTCCTAATCGTATAATATACCCCTTAACTTATTTGCACAATTAACAATGGGTGTACTTCTTTACCTTTTGTTTTTGGCGAAGTTTTAAATAACATGAGTAAGCCTATATCATCCATGTTCAACATCAATTTTTGCATATATATATATATATATATATGGAAAAAATTGAAGTTATATATCATCATAAACCCCAAAAGCGTTGTCTTCAGGTGTTGGTGTACTTTTTGGTAGCAGTATCTAGGTCATAATTTAGAACAGGGGTCATTCATGACCTGTTCATGGGTCAAATGTCACTTCCATTGTCATCCTTCAGGACCACTCTGTCCCAAACACCTTTTTTGTTATCTCTGGTGTAAATATTGCAATACTTTTTTCAATACTTTTGTATTTTATGAAAGTACATTAAAGAAGCATGAAAGCATTAGAAGAAAATGTTAATTTAAAAATATTACTTCCTTCTATTGAGTTCAATTCAATTATCGTTATGTACTACTTTTGCATTTGCATTGCATTCGATTGCTTTGCTTAGTTGCCATTTAGCCTTGTGGCTGATTTAACCAATTAACTAGGGAAAAAGTTTCCTTTTTATCTTGATAGCCTTTCCACACCTTTCCACATTGGTTTTCAACGATATTTTATCTTCTTTGATATTTCATAGCAAACGATAAGCATTGCTACTATTGGTGTCTATTGGTCAATGAAGTGGAAAATGCTAAACATCCCGAAAACAACAAAGAAACTGTTTCATTCAACGTTTGTTTAACTAAAACTTTAATCACGATTCTGAAAGTGACGCATCAAGTCTCAACAAGAACATCTTGACAGACAAATTTTGAATGCTATCCAATAACATGTTGTGCGTTCCTTATTATTATTATTATTATTATTATTATTATTATTATTATTATTATTATTATTATGAATTCAAGATCTCGAGATTGATCTTTCTTCTCGGTTATTTTATATGTGATCACGTACAACAACAAGTTGTATGGGCAACCACACATTCCTTCTCCTTTGGATTTAGCAGTCAAGTACAAGTCTTAATATCCGCGCTGTTCCTAACAAAGCTGTTTTCTGTGCGTGTTCAATTTTCATGTAGATCCCTATATCTCTTACAAATTTTTCAAAGTTTTTACTGACAGCACCCAACGCTCCTACCACAATTGGGATCACAGTAACTTGTTTCATCTTCCATAATCTTGCTATTTCATCCTTCAACATTCTGTACTTTTCGATCTTTTCTCTTTCTTTTTCATTTACCCTCACATCTCCTGGTATTGCTACATCAATTATTTTCACTTCCCGTGTGATTTTATCTATCACTACAATATCAGGTCTTCTTGCTTCGATATGCCTGTCGCACTGGATGGTAAAATCCCACAAGATCTTGGACACTTCATTTTCAGTTGCACCTTCAGGCATGTGTTCATACCATTTATCTGCTGTATCGAGGCCAAACTTTCTACTTAGTCTCCAGTGGACATATCTTGCAACATTGTCGTGGCGACGCTTATATTCTCTTTGAGCCAGCATCTTACATTCACTAACAATATGTGAAACAGTTTCACTTTTCTCATTGCATAAACGGCACAAAGGAGATTCAGTAGTCCTATCTATATGGAATTTAACACTGTTTGTCCTGAGGGCTTGTTCCTGGGCACTGAAAATAAGAGCCTCTGTACAGCCTTTCAAGTCCCCATTTCTAAGCCAACTCCAAGATTTTGTTACATCTTTTCCTTCCATGTCTCTCAGGTACTGTCCATGCATCGCCTTCTCCTTCCATAAGTTAACTGTGTTGTCAGCTCCCGTCTTTTTGTAGTTTGCTGGCTCAATGGATTCCTTGACATCCGTCGCATTCTGATTTCGCACAGCAATAATCATCGGTTCTGTATGGTGTTTTATATACCACCAAAGTGCATTTTCCTCAGTTTTGATAGCATTTTTACATCCTATCAGACCCCGCCCGCCTTTCGTTCGTGGAACATACAGCCTGTCCACGTCACTTTTGGGGTGGAGTTCTTTGTACATTGTCATTCTCTTTCTAGTTTTACGGTCCATTTCATCCAACTCGTTTGTCTTCCAGTTCAATATCCCTGCACCGTACCTAAGGAGGGATACAGCCCACGTGTTGATTGCTTTGATCTTGTTTCTTCCAATCAATTTACTTTTCAATATCAGTGTGACCCTTCTAAAGTATTCTTTCTTAAACATCTCAATCATTTCCTTCTGTTTCACTGAGTCGCTTTCTAGTATTCCGAGGTACTTATACCCTTCTTCATCAATCTCCTTTATCGTTTCCCCCGATGGCAATACAATTCCATTTGTTCTATTAATTTTTCCTCTTTTCAAGATCAAAATACCACATTTCTTAATTCCAAATTCCATTTTGATATCACGGCTAAATATTTCAACTGTAGATATTAACACATTCAATTCTTTCTGATCCTTCCCATAAAGTTTCAAATCATCCATAAATAACAAATGATTCAATTTTTCACCACTTTCGAGGCTGTATCCAGACTTCACTTTCCTCAAAATATGACTTAGAGGAATCAAACATACTACAAATAATAGTGGTGACAAACTGTCTCCTTGGAATATCCCTCTCCTGATTTGAACGTTTCCCAAAAACTCTCCATTTGCAGATAAATTTACATTCCAATTACTCATTGATTTTTCGATAAAACTAATTATATTATCTGCTATATTTGCCAACTTGAGACTTTCTATTATCCACGAATGTGGAATCATATCATAGGCCTTCCTGTAATCGATCCAACCCATGCCCAAATTAGTTTGTCTTCGCTTACAATCTTTCATGACCGTCTTATCAATGGTTAACTGATCTTTTGTTCCCCTTCTTTTCTTGCGGCATCCTTTTTGTTCAGGCGGGAGTTTTCCTTCACGCTCAAGGAACCCATATATGTTGTTTGATATTATACCTGTCATAAGTTTCCACATCAGTGGGAGACAAGATATAGGCCTGTAGTTATCTACGGCAGTTCCATTTTTCGGCTCCTTTTGACATAGTACCGTTTTTCCTGTTGTCATCCACTTTGGGATTTCACCTGCGCCAGCAATAAGGTCATTCATCTGAGTTGCAATTCTATCGTGAAGCGGTTTCAACTGTTTCAGCCAATAGCCTTGGACTCCGTCAGGTCCTGGACTTTTCCAATTTGGGATTTTTTTTGTCTGCATAGTTACCATTTCTACTGTTATTGTTAACACATTCTGTTTTTCATTCAACTCTGCTTCATTCTTTAGTTTTTCCAACCATTCAGCATCTTCATTATGTCTAACATTCTTGCCCCATATGTCACTCCAAAATTGTTTACTTTCTTCCGCGTCAGGCTTTTCATTACTCCTGTTAACACCATTCAGTTGTTGGTAAACTCTTTTTTGATCAGTCTGGAATGTTTTGTTTATCCTGTATTGCTCAATTCTTTGCTGGTAACGTTTAACTTTCTTACTCTTGGCTTGAAGTCGCTGTTTCAGTTCTTCTATAACTACGTTCAATCCTTTTTTCCGGATAGAATATTTTCTTTCCAGATTCTGGAACTTCTTCTTATTCCAGCATTGGTCCTTCTTCCCTCCTTCAAGTATACTTATTTCTTTCCTGATCACTTTGATAGAATTATCTATTCGTCTCTTCCACCATGGTTCCTTCTGTTTTAGTTGGTTATATTCCTGTAGGGGCTTAAGTCCAACCTTATAACCAATATAAATTGAACAGGCTTTTATAAGGTTGTTAGTTCCAGTTAAATTATCAGTCCGTATCTTATGAAGAACCACATTAACCTTTTCGACTTCTTCTCTCAGCATTTTTCTATCGACCTTTTTAAACCCAGTCATTCTTTCCTCTAGATTTTCATCAATGACTTTATTAATTCCTTCAAGTGTCATCCACTCATCCTGGTTTAAGTCATCTTCACCAGGCATTACTTCAATAAATTCTTTCCCTATTGGTTCTATATATTCAGCCATCACTTCTCCATCATCATTCTCATCCACATGATCGATATCAACATTGCTACCATCAACTTCATGAAATATATGTCTTTTGATGTTCTCTAATTCAAGATCCGACAACCAACCATTCTTTAATATCATACGAGCCTGGTCACAAATTCTCTGTTCCGTTATCTCAAGACTCTGTCTTTCTTTCCATATGGCATACATTCTTTTCCTATAGCCTCTGACTGGCTTTCCTTCTTCATCAATAGGTCTACTCAAGAAGTAACACTCCATAACAGCTATGTTTAGTTCTCTATTCCATACCATTCTAGCAGCTGCAGGATGACGACCGGGCCCTCGCTGCTCACCCAAGGGACACCTGCCGGACGAGGTACCTTCACTCTTCTCAGTTCCGGTCCCATTCACATCGTTAATACGAAAATTATATCTATTCATTTTACACTCAAAGAGGTTGGTTTGGCTAAGGTTTTCCTTCCCTAGTATTTTTATCGAGACACCATCTCTAGGAGTACTGCCGACCAAAGCTAAAGATCTACTCCTGACCATAAGCCACAGCTACATCCCGCCAGACGTCAACCTGGTATTTAAAATTGCGGTTGGTTTAATGTTCTGAGTTTTCCTTCTCATAGGACGATTGCCAACCATGGCTTACGACCTTGTCCTGGCCAAAACAGAGAAATGGGACAGACTAAACTCCGCCGGTCATCAACCCGGTATTTCAAGGCGTCGGAGTAGGCTAACAGGTGCTACACCTTGCCTAAGGGTGACCGGGAGGTAGTTGTGGCAAAGGGTAACCTCATTCACCCACGTCGAAACTCCACAACCGGATGCAGTGTATCGTCATACCCAGGACGCTATTATTATTATTATTATTATTATTATTATTATTATTATTTGACTCAGATGGCCATGAGATTGGCTCCTGTGCCCACAATGCTACGCCAATTGTCTCTATTAAGGCCAATATTGCACTTGTTTCCGAGGAAGGTACCGGAATAATTTTTAAGTCTTCATTCTCTCTTAAATTTGGTCTGCCTCTCCTTCTCTTCACTTCCACTATTCCTTGAAGCATCTCCGAAAACATTGCATTGTTTTAGTCTTGCAAAATGGTAAAACATTCTGTAATTATTTCAAGTGCATAAGACGACATCGTTCTCTATAGTGGAATGACAGTGTGATATATCGCTATGTATAGTAGAATATGACAGATACAGGTTGCCAAAATAATACGGATACTTACTGATTACTTTTCCTCCTACTCCAATTGAATCTGTCACGGATCCACAAACTATGTAAAATACGTAAAAGTTTTGAATGAAGGACTTTGAAAATTAATATAATTAAAACAAGTATTAATACGAACCAAAATATGTAAACCCCTGTAAGGTTTTCTAGGCACATTCCCTTTTAAACAAAAGTGTTTAAATATAATGGGATTAATTGATATGTACTTTATTTTTATTCCTTTTCCTTGGGTTGCAAGATATATTTTCATTTCGAGCCTCTCAGGAAGCCAGGGAAAATTCAACATTCAATCGTGCAAACAAGACTTGAAGAAATTCATTTTTTGACGTTATTAAATTTCCATCCATAGTTCAAAAAGAAATTAAACATTCAAGATGTGCCCTTCTTTAGTTTATTTTGCCATTCAACGCAAGTCTCTATGTTTAGAACCGCACCCTATGTTATTCTTGATTGTTTTTAGAGTATTCTAAGAATTATTGTTTTCCAGCTGACTAGGATTTTTCTTGCAAACCTTAACAACCTATAGATTGATAATGTAATAAGGAAAAAATTTGTTTATTACGTACCTTGGACTTTATATTGTACATTCTAAATATGAAACTGCTTCCTACAAGAGTTTTCAAATATTTGTGAAGAGTACAAACTTGGATTACTTTTAAAGTGACTCGTATAAAGCATTGTGTTGGGTTTTTTCGGAATATGGAAAGCAATAAACAGACGGTAAAAGATAAAGTCCGAAAATGCTTTAGTTTCCTTTCTTCTCTATTCAGAAAAAATTAAGTCCACCAAAATCTTTCTTCCTTAATCATCGCCATTATAATCATTAATGTTACTAATACAATTTATTAATGACTGATGACTATTATTTGAATTCAATCTTTTCCAATTCTTATAATTTGAAAAATATAATCATATTGTCATTTGTATTATCTGCAGTTTTGATCATCCTCAAACGCAGCACTAGATTTGAATATTATCATTTTCAACATTGTTCAGATAGCTCTTTTTTCTTTTGTTTTTTTTTCATATTGTGTTTAGAGAAACTACTTATCCTCCCCAGGATTAGTATAACAATATATGATATAATAAAATAAAATAAAATTAAATATAATATAATATAATATAATATAATATAATATAATATAATATAATATAATATAATATAATATAATATAATATAATATAATATAATATAATATAATATAATATAATATAATATAATATAATATAATATAATATAATATAATATAATATAATATAATATAATATAATA
>RDPX01000145.1:502710-571154 GCA_003991215.1 Morbakka virulenta
CTCTCTCTCTCTCTCTCTCTCTCTCTCTCTCTCTCTCTCACACCACACACACACTCTCCCTCTCTCTCTCTCTCTCTCTCTCTCTCTCTCTCTCTCTCTCTCTCTCTGACGCTTTGCTTAACGTTTCTACTTTTCCTTTTAATCAATGCCCTTCAGACATCTCTAGCCTTTGCCTCTCCTCTGCCTTATAAAGATGGAAATTCTTGGAATTCTTTGTTCAGATATAATATTCTAGGTACTTTTGGCTACCCCATGGGCAAGGGCACTGTCTTCGTAATTTCGGGATGATCTTTCTTTTAACGATAGATTTTTGTAGCCACTTTTTTTTCTTTTCCATACGTTTTTTCTTAACGCATCTTTTACTTTATTTGCTTTGTGTAAACCCTTTTTTGTGACATGTTAGGGATTGTTGTAGAGGGGTTTTGTGTATTTTCGGTAGATATCTGAGATGCATTCTGTTTAGAGCATCTTTCTTAAATTTAGATCTATTGTTATGGTCTTAATTAATAGTATTTAAGAAAATACTGTCAACAGAGTCGAATAGGGCTGCCACTTTGATTTACTACCTACCAAGCTTTAAATAGATAGTTAAAGTTGTTACATTTTTCCTTGTCTTTATGGCAAGCCCTTCGCTTCTTCTAATGTAATAAAACCGGTTTAAAGTATGCAAAAGTTTTGTTTCCAGTAGTGGTTTTAATGCTAAAGCTATATACTATTTTTTTCGTACATTGTACAACTATATTTTATATAAACTGAATATTCAATCCCACAGTGTTGAATAGTCATAAGGCTGTTTCATTAGATAATATGCAATTATATTAATTAAATAGAGGTTGACATGCATTTACAACCAACGTAAAAGGATTGGTAAGAATTTTTTTCCGAACAACATTTGCTTTCGTCCTTTCCGAGTTAGACTCTTTACAGCGCAATTCTTTACGTTAAATATAACCAATAACACACATA
Organism: Morbakka virulenta; assembly: GCA_003991215.1. Lineage (NCBI taxonomy): Eukaryota > Metazoa > Cnidaria > Cubozoa > Carybdeida > Carukiidae > Morbakka > Morbakka virulenta. The sequence goes on from RDPX01000145.1 coordinate 503,677, forward strand.
TAGTATACTAATTATATACAGTGTTTACTATAACTGTTATTATGAAATACAAAATTACTTATATCACTTATTAAATAAGTATCATACACATTAAAGTAAAGACTTCTTGATTTGATATTGTATCCTTCCCCTATGACTATTGATAACAATACCTCCATAATGCTGTTCCTTTAACCAGTCCCAGTGTTGTTGTAGTTTTCCTGTGTATTGGTCACCTTACGAAATGAAAAGACTTTGAATAAGAAAATTGGGACTAAGACCTTTCAACTTTTACCTGAGTAACCCTTTAAATATTCATATAATAACTTTGGAGAAAACTTTGTTAAAATGTAAAGTTCTCCATGCTTTATTAAAAACTCACTTGTGCTTATCAAACTCAGTAGAGGTCATTGTGTATATATAACTACTTGTGTATATGTCTGTGTACGTGTGTAAAAAAATTGTATTTTTGTCCACTTCAGGGGCTCTTGTGCTTATCAATATTGGTACAGGTCGTTATGTGTGTATAAATACTTGTGTGTAGATGTGTCCGACATAATTTGTGTTTTTGGCCCCTTTAACCACTTTAAATGAACCGTTTTTATGTATAGAAAGGCTATAAATAAATTTAAATCTTAGAAAAGTACCCGTAAGGCAGACAGCCATACAAATCTTACCTGTATTTAAGAGTGCTTTTTGGTAATACAAGTTGAGTTGCAATAAAAAATTCTAATGTTAACATAAATTTCAGCAAATGCTGTTACCAAGGAAATAAAAATGAAGAAAGAAATTTATAAGGCCGTTGGTTCATGTAGTGCTAATATTTGTGAGGATAAGTTTTTCACTTCAATCAAGTCAGCAGTTTATTTAAGTATAGAAATCACAATTCAGGAAATTAAAGGAAATAGTAAGGAAATTAAAGGGTCAATTTGCATCAAGCTTTCAGGATATATGATTTTCACTGTCTTTTTACAAGAAATAAATAGATCGCAATAAGCTATATTCCATAAACTGGAATATTTGGCATGTAGCTGAACAAGAAATATATTTGGTACACTTAGGTTAGGAAAGGACACTTTTCAAGAAGTGTTACAAGTAAGGACAATTACGTAATGTTGTGAGGTCTTTCCTGACGTATTGGGATTTACGATTTTAAGGGACTGGGGCTGAAAAACTATCAAAATTGTGTAAAAACACACGGCCCAAAATATTCTCCCACACATACATGTACAAATCAACATTGAATTAGATACACTTTGTAAAGTACCTTAAAATTAATCTCTTTGAAAAAAATCTAAATAACGTAGGTTGTTTGGAAATAATAATGGGCAATCATCGTCATCTAACGGGAGGTTCAAAATAAACCGCCGTGGCTCTCCATTTCCTTCTATCCTGTACCATTCTGTACAGCTGAACCATACTTCTTCCACCAGAAATCTTTTTAATGTTGTTGCTATATCTAACTTTCGGTCTTCGTCTCCCTCCCGTACCATAAACCATTCCAAGTAATAAACCACTGGTTATGTCCTTTTCCCTTAGTATGTGCCCAATAAAAACCATTTTTCTACGATTTATAGTTGTTAGAAGCCACTCATTTGCATCCATCTTTTCTAGTATCCATTCATTAGATTTCTTTTCAGTCCAACTGGTGCCCAGTAGACGACGATAGCACTATAATTCAAATGCTTCAATCTTCTTCTTGTCTATATTTTTCAATACCCAACATTCTGAGCCGTAACTGGATATGCTAAAAATTAATGAATGTAGCAGTCCTTTCTTTGCAGTAATACTAATAATAATGAACTATAAGAATATAAAACTGAATACCTACATGAGTTCTAAAATTTGATATTTAGTGTTGTCATACTAAAAGAAGACATCAAGAGAACCTGAAAATGAATTTAATTATCCATTTCCTTGTTATATAGCTAATTTTTTAACTGCTAAGTGTGGGGCTACTCTTTGGATAAAAAGAAATTAGATCAAGATAGGAAGAGAGAGACAACAAGAAAAGGGGAAGAAAAAGAGAAATATAATGAAATTTAAGAGGCCTATGTGTATTAAATTTTAAGCAACTGAAATGGCAAATTGGAGAAAAGCAAACAGTTTTAAGAGACTTTTGCATTTAAACGGTTCTTGCAACAAGCTACTTGTATAAAACTACTTCCAAAATTATGAAAATGTTACACAGAAACCCTGCAAATAGCTATTGCTATAGTCCTTTCATTTTGGTATTATAAAATTTGCAAACAAGAATGAAAGTAAGGGCAGTTTTCCTGGCTTTGGAGATTAGCAGATAAAGTAATCATCACTACATCTCATTTTCGAAACAAGCTTATTTTGGTACTTTAAAAAAAACAGCTAAAAAGAAAAATGTCTGCATTTAATCTAATAGAAAAAGGTACAAAAGTGCTGATATGTTTTGAGAATTCTGTTTTAGAAAATGTATTTAAAAGCTTCAATTTCATTTTTTTAATCCATCCAATTTTACTTACTCAAGTTACCTTAGTTACATTTCTGAAAATGTATGTAGAGAATCAAATTAAATGTTTTTGCTTGTCGATCTTTAAACAGAAAAAAGATCATAAACTTGACGCTGCAGTAAAAGCAGTAGGTCTAAACATATTTTTAACTCAAATGCATATAAAGGGTCGTATATCGTCTAAGAATTATTAAAATTAATATTTTAAGAGCAATTCAAAGTGAAAAAAACACGTTTTATTGTAAATCGATAACCGACTTAATGTTGGGAAAATAAGGCAATTGTTATCAGATCCAGAATACCTCTTGATTAATCTGTGCTTAGTGTGTGTGTGTGTGTGTGTGTGTGTGTGTGTATGTGTTAGTGAGAAAGGTAGAGGGAGTCAAAAAGAAAAAGTGCTGGACAGTTTAAAGGCATAGCTAGGTACATCAACACCCACTCGACAAAACAATCTCCAGTGTTTGGGGACGAAGTCAATGGAAGACCGTGATCGGCGAATATACAGAGCATGGCACTCGATGATGATAATAATGATTACGAGTGTGTAACAGAGTAATACTAATCCATACTACGTTAAAATAAACGTCAGTTAAATTAAAAATAGAAGTTGGATAGGATAGAAGCCCCTGTGAAGAATTGGTTTCAAATTCAAACTTTTTTTGTCATATTATAGACCTAAAACCAAATGATAATGGTACAAGTTTACAAAAGAATTAATCAAACTAGGAAAGTGAAAGTGAAATCCCACCGAGCACCAGGTGACTCAACAGTGGTACTAATAATGGAAAAAATTTACATACCTATATTATATTTTACTGCCGTTCCTTTTCCTGCAACTGTAAATAAATATACATTTTCAGATATGAGTAATTTAGAAAGCTAAATTGAGGAAAAAAATCCAGTGAATAGATGATTACAATGGAATATAGGTAAGGATCCAGCTGTAAGGTCTTGATGATTTTTAGTTAGGATTTCTTTTACCAATGTAATACTTTATAAACATAAGGTAATTGGCCATTGCAAGAAATGCTTTTGCTGGATCATCTTAGTTCCTATTCCAATCATATTCTACTTTAAGTTATCACAACAAGATATTAAATCTCAAGCCGTTTTCTTGACCTGAAACAATGTAGGCTGGCTTTGACTCTGTGGTTCATTTAACTTTTTACAATATCTCTAACAGAATTAAACTAAAGGAAATTATGAAATATAACAAAACTGAATTGCTAACAAATTTATTCAAAATACGACAAGAGTATTCAAAACTGTATAACTATTTTTATTCTGTTCAAAATAAATAAAGTAGACTTGTGTTTTTAATGATTTCTTTAAAAATTCACCAGGACTGACAATGAAGATGATTGATGCAGGGTATTTATCCTGTCGTGAGTCGTAAGCTTTTGGAGCTACGGTTCGGCAGATACTTTACCCATCGTCAGACTACTAAAGTAATTAGGTATAGCAATTTAAACACTAATAGTGCTGACATGCTTGGTGACAGGGATGTAGATGTATTTAGGAGTGGCGTCATACATATCTTGTATTTGTTGAATTTCTTTTCTGTAATTCTGGAAGCAATATTTCTGGAAGAGTGTAAGATATGTTGTTGACTTGATTGCTGTGCTACATGAACGGATGGTTTCTTTTATTTTATTGCTGTAGTTTTTATTTCCTTTTTCAAAATCTTTATTTTCCCAGTCAATGGTGTGATCTTTTGTCAAACAGTTTCTTTTCCGCCACTCTCAGTGTCACCTCGCAACAAGAAAAGTAAAAGAAACCATCCGCTCCCTACAGCCTGGCTTCCAATGTGTCCATAAATAGAAGAATTTTTAACAAAGATGATATTTTATTCTACATTTCATTTTTCTTTTAAAGTTAAATGTATGGGAGTTTATTTAATACAGTATTCATATATGGTTATTTAATTTACTTAGTCGGTAAGGTTAGATCAAAAGGTCTCACACAAAGATCAAACTAATGGTTTACTCAACCTATCAGATACTGTCTAAAGAAAGTGTCATATCTGCACCAGCCTAGCTGCGATATAATACAGTGTTTTTTGAATTTTCAATTGGAAAAAAATGCTCTCTAGAAACTGAATAGCAATTCCCACGACAGAAAAGACGATTTGGAGCGATAAGAAGAAATATAGACCGATTAAGTCTTACAAACATTATAAAAAAGAAGTAAAAGATATTAAGAGGTTATAGAATTTTCTCCTCTTGCAGACAATAGTAAGTTACTTTACAGAATTTTAGAGCAATAAAAATTTTGGTGCTCGTTTTATTTGCAAAAAATTTTCATAATCCTTTTCCCCACATCCAAAGTAAAAAAAATAGGAAGGAAAAGCAATGCCATGTTCTATAGCAGGAGATCTTATCTGGCAGCAGTAACTAATACTGTGTACATTGGAGAACCAAAGAAGATGTTTGGGAGGAACAAAGGATTAATATGTCCTTGTAAACCAGGACGTGTAAAAGGACAACAAAAGGGAAATAATTAATCGTGCTTGGAAAATTGATCATAGTTTTGACAAAACATTAGAAACAGATCATGAACAGATCCCGACTTCCAGCAAAATGAAACCAAGTTTTTATCTACTTACTGACAAAGGCATGTACCTTGTAGATAAAGGAAGGGGGGGTGCATTTATAAGTATTAAACAAAGCATTACATTTCTTTAGCAACTCCAAGTTTCATGTTTTTAAAACCATTACCAGTCTACAAATAACCCATATGTATTATTTGTAGCCTGATAATTGTTTAAAAGATATGAAATTCAAGGTTGCTTGCGAAATGTTCTATCTTGTTTAATTGATACCTTATAGATAGGTGGATAGATAGATAGATAGATAGATAGATAGATAGATAGATAGATNCATAGCTTTGACAAAACATTAGAAACAGATCATGAACAGATCCCGACTCCCAGCAAAATGAAACCAAGTTTTTATCTACTTACTGACAAAGGCATGTACCTTGTAGATAAAGGGGGGGGGGTACATTTATAAGTATTAAACAAAGCATTACATTTCTTTAGCAACTCCAAGTTTATAAAACCATTACCAGTCTACAAATAACCCATATGTATTATTTGTAGCCTGATAATTGTTTAAAAGATATGAAATTCAAGGTTGCTTGCGAAATGTTCTATCTTGTTTAATTGATACCTTATAGATAGGTGGATAGATAGATAGATAGATAGATAGATAGATAGATAGATAGATAGATAGATGGATAGTTATTTCTCCCAACCTTCAAGGTATTCAAAATTATGATATTTCAATTACTGTATTTATTGTGATTTATCATAAAGAGACCTTTTTTATTTTTATTAGCTATATAATTTGTTGTTTCTACAACAGATTAAAATGCTTAAAAGAAGTCATACCTTGTACTCACTCTTAAACAAGACAGAAACATATGCAAAATAGAAACATCAACAAAATAAAAAATTTAAACAGGTTATGTGAAATCTATCATTTTATGTCTGACTATATAATGTAAGAGTTTAAACTAACAAATTTATGAAAGGACAGTACAAATCCAGGTGTATTTCTTAAAATGGGATATCTACTACCTTATTTCTATTATTGCTTTAGGCCAATATTCATTTGTTTAATATTTATTGACTTACTAAAAAAATTTCAACCACTGCACCCAGGTTTTCTTCGTCAGCACAAAATGGGCTAGTGCTAGACATTCTACTGGCAAATAAACAATTACGTTTGAACACTTTTTGAATCTTAAAGAGACACTTACTTTTTGCACTTTGTAGGCTTGTCAAACCTTCTTTGCACCATTATCTTTTGCTTTATTTTTATTTACTCACCTTAAAAATTGTACCCTTATTTATACAAATTTTCTTCGTCAGTACAAATTGGGCTAGTGTTACACATTCTACATGCAAAAAGATAATTAAAGTTTAGCACTTTCTCAATGCTACAGTATTACTTACGTGCAGTAAGTAAGCTTGTTAAACGTTGAAAACTTTTTCCAGAAACAATAAATCTTTTTCCTCCACTGAGAATATTTTTTTCTTTAGAAGCCACTTTTACAAGTTCACCTCGATATGTCTTTGCATCTGGATGAATAGCAATCACAAAGATTTCAATGTTCTTTTCCTTCAATTTGGTAGAAATCTCCTGTACCTCTTCTGCGTCATCTATTTTTCCAGTAGTTACCAAAAATAATATAGTGGAAATATTTTTCGTGTTATTTCTTGCTGTGGCAGCAATAAGAAGCTCTTTTAAGGCAGGAGCAGCTAGTCTTGGGCGGCTGAGTTTCGGCATAGAGAGTACGGCTTGCTGTTATAAGTAAACAGGGAAAAATACAAGGGTTGTAGGTTGTCAAAGAATTGTTATTAACGCTTTTCAGTGCTATTTATTACCTCTAATTTTGAATTTAGTGCTTCACAAAAAGTATGGATTTTATCTAACAAACTTCACAAAAAAAGAATTATACATTACACAACAGATTATCCCTAATGGATGAAAGGCCTTTTTTAGTGACTTTCTCCTGTGCTGAGTAGCCACCACGTCTCGTTTTTAACACCAACAGTAGTCGGCAAGAAAGTTCACATCCCACCAGCCTTGTTAACTTTCTTCCATGACACGAATGTCCACGTGGAACGCTCTCCTTGTTCCTCACTTAAGTCTTCACAGTTCTGAGGGAAATAGTCTAAACGGGACTGTAGAAAGTGCACTTTGTCTGATATGCGAGCTCCTAATTTTTGAAAATTCTTCAGGAATTAGTCGACTTCCTTCTTGTATTCTGCACTCTGGTTTTTACCAAGAAAGGTTGTGATTACTAACTTAAGCGGCAGCCAAGCAGATAGCTGAGCTTCACTCAGCGCCTCGTCGAACATTAAGTCTTTCATGAGTTCCTGTATCTGACGTTCATTAAGAATCCCAGCCTTGAGCGTTTCAAATCTTATCCGAAAAGACTCCTGCTGAAGAAAAGTAAACCCTCTGCCCTTCCTTTCTATTTCCTGCAAAACGTTCTCCATAAGTTCAGGTTTGATTTGTAAAGGTGGAAGTAATATCTTGTTTGGTCCAACAAGAGGGCGAGACTAATCATGGTACTAACCAGGTTCCAACCCATGTCTTGGTAGCCATCCTTGTCTGATATAATGTTGATCATCAACTGGTGTGTCCCACAAACACAGAAAACATGGATTCTTTGTGTACCTACCCTGTAGTCCTAAAACCAATCCAACAACCTTAAGATCTCCACAGATCAACCAAAGATGGTCATGGTAGTTTAGAACAGACCTGATCCATGTTGTCCTGAGTTTCTTTCATTTGCACAGTCTGACCATTTGGAGTCAAAGAGTATCAATTTCCATTCTGAAGGATAACTGCCTTAAGACCTCTCCTGGGCGAGTCAATAGAAGTCTCCATTCCGTAGCAACATAGTCCACTCCCTTAATTTCATCAAAGCAGCAACGTTGTTGCAGTAAATTAATGACGAGTCTCATTGGTTTGTAAAAAAACTGTCTAAATTCTCTTTTATGCTCTCGATACCAGTAGAATGTTCTTCCAGGCGCCAGCAAATTGTTGTCAGGAAGACGGGAACCCAGAAGCTGTGCCATTTTCTTTGAAAGGTTTAGGTCTCGTGTCAGGTCATTGAGATCTGCTGGTGGTAGAGGTACTGGCCGGTCATTCTCTTCTGACATGTATTCTGATAACACATTTGACAGAACAGACGCTCTCTGTTCTGTCAAATGTATTATCAGATTTCGAATCATATCTTGATTCCCTTGCAACATCTGGCTGGGAAACAGGTAGTTCTGAACCATGAGGGACTGATCTTATGGCAAACGGAACATCAGGACACTGAACACAATGCTTGTTCTTGCGATTAATTCCTTTAAGATTAGTCATGCAAAACTAGCATTCTGTCACATGATCTTTATCCTCCGTCCACACCATAGGAACAGCAAATGGCATATTTTTCCTTTTGTTTTTTCTCTGATCACGCACGTTCTCAACACATGTTTTGCAGCTAACATAGGGTGCAAATGGCTTGCTCTGGTCTCCAAGCGTAACTCCAAAGTAAGCAAAATATGCCTTCTTGACAAAATCAGTTACTTTTCCAAGACGATCAGGAAGAATCGCATTACCACATATATAGCAGAATCTTAAAAACTCTGAACTTTATGGACTTAGAGGAAGCCATAGAAAAGAGCTTTTTCATGTCATGAGTCATAAGCTTTTCCTGAGATACATTTCTACAGATACTTTTCTAGGCTCGAACAGAACTTGTCAGGATGATTAGCAAATTTGCGATCCATTCTCTCTTGATCTAAAATACTAAATAGAAATACTACACCTGTTTTTTGCGATTTCAAGTCACATTGACTGGAGTTCAGCTTTACTAAACAATAAGTGACCATTCAGATGTAAACAGACTGAGGCAGCCCCAGTTTTGTTTTTTTTATATAAAAACAAAGATAGGGCCAGCTACAGCCCTCTTTTGCTTAAACTGAGTAGCATTCAAGGGTCAATACGTGAACTAATCATATCTCAAAACTTGACCTGACCAAAGAATATGGATAGTATTTTTGGATTCAGTGCACCAAAAAATACACAAATCAGTTGAAAAACCTTCGATCGTTGGAACAAATTTTTAAACGCAGACCAGTGTTATATTCAATTTAAAAATGTTTAATGTATATGAGAACATGGTGGAAAATAGAAAAATAAATTAGAAAAATATTTTTTATAAGTTTAATCCAAGTTTAATTAAATTTATGTCATAAATCACATCAATGAAAATCAGTATTATGAAATCGATTTTCAATGGATTTTTTCTGTTTCGTAATATTGCCACTGAAAACTGAAGTCCAAAAATAGTTTTGAAAAAAATATGGCAGAGAAAATTACAGGCAGAGATTTGAGTCCAGTTCAGCACAATATAAGGTTTTCACTTGATTTTCATAATATCCCACTCTTCATATTAAATAGAAAGGTTGCTGTCATTCTTTCCCATTAATTTCTCAGATGAACATTTGGGTTTCCCTCTTTTATCTCTGAAGGTCTACAAGTAAGTCTCAAGAAAATATTAATAATTTAGTACTCAATTTGGCTGTCTATCAGTAATCAGAATGTTGAAGAAAAAGCCCGTCAGAAGCATTATTGTTCTAATTTTCGAAACTTTTTTAATTTCCAACTACAATGTGTTTGAGGAGCCATGGCTTAATGGTTAGTGCAGTTGCACCGTAATCAAGTGGTTCCGAGTTCGATTCCCCGAGCGGAAGAAAAGAATTTGGAACTTTACAAAAGAAAAAGCCATTGGTTGGCGTCAGGAAGGGCATCCGGCCAAGAAATTCCTCACTGCCAAAACAGAAGTCCTTTTAAAGGGCACAGCCAGAGCATCTACTGGTGGGGGAAAATGACGTTAAAGCAATAAAAAACAAACAAAAAAAGCCCAAACTACAGTGTGTTTTTACAAAATAAATATCTAGGATTTTTTTTTCTTGCAAAGTATACAGGTTGTGTAAAAATCTATATTAAAAGCAAAGCGTTGTTGAAATTATCTTGCTTATGACTTGGCTTAAAAAATAATATTTTTGCTCTAGTTTCTTTGTAAATTAGTTTTGATACCATAGGTCCTAGATAGGAAATGTAATAAACCACTAAAATGGTATTATTTTATAACCTAAACATGGAAAGCATGAGATTTTGACGAAAGTAATGCTCAGCACCCTATTAACCGGAATTTTCAACATGAAGTCAGTATCAAAACACTTAACAAGATGAATTAATGCCTTACTATGCCATAAATACTTTTATACCTGAATTTCTTGCGGGCTTCCAAATGATCTCCAAGGTAAAACACGACTGATCTTACTTCCAAAGCCGTAAATAGTAAAATAGCTAAGCTGGAGTTGAAATAATCGTATGTAATTATAAACCAGTTTTTGTATAAATGGCACCAAGGCTTCGTTTGTTGTATCGGCAACAAAGGCAACATTTGCAAAGCCAGCACCTACAAAACAGATGATGTAAAACTGTATTATTTTTAAAAAGGAACAACAGGTGAACTGTTTATTTTATTAATTTCTTATAGTTTTTACAGGAAGGTGAGGCCTGGATTGCCCGATTTTTCTATTGAAATTAGAATAATTTAAAAATAAATTATTATTATAATCCATTATCATGGGGTGTTATATGCAAAGCTGCGTCAGCGATCATGCCTCTTCACAGTCTCCGATCACCCATGCTGATGAAAAGATCTCTGCTGTTCTTCTCTTCTTATAATTATTGCATTGAATAGTTTAAAAAATCTATGTTTAATGTGAAAAAACTACGTTTAAAAAAAAATCACATTTTTGCTTTGGTTTAGTTTGTTTACTTTCAGGTTTTGGTAAGATGTGACTAATCAATGGTAAAAGAATAAGATGCAATGGTTATGCCCGGATATTTAATAATTTTCCCCAATTTCTAATACCTTCCCCAATACTACAAAGGTTGACTGGAGCATATTTGTCAGCAAGCGAAATAGTCACTGAAACAAATCGTTTAACACCTCTATTGGAATATTGCCTGGTTAGTCCTACGTCCAGAGGCATTTTCGTGGTACGCTATAATGGAAAATATTTGGTAAACAGATAAATCATGAAATCTAGATTTTGAATATGTAAAATCTGGAATTACATATGTTTAGTTTATTTTGAAATTATTTGATCAACAATATTCATTTTAAAAAATTTATTGTACTTTTAAATCTTTTTCCCTCTTGAAATCATTAAAAAGTTTTTTCGGTCATTAATACACTTTATTTATAACTACACACCAGTATTGACAAACTAGATTACAATTATTTCCTAATTGTTTGCATTAATTAATTGCATGCTCATCCTAACTAAATATGACGATTTTTAGCATAATGGAATTTTTACGAATTAACTTCTTATACGCGACCATTATTTGCAAAATTTTTACCCTTTTCTTTGTCAGGCTTAATCAACAATTTCTTAGTTACTTGTAAAATTTATTGTTTTTCAAAGACTTGTTGTTACAGTCAAGGTCAAGAGAACTGAGTTAAATGCCTTTATTCTTTAAGAGAAGATACTATTAACCAAAACATCTAAAAGACAAATCAACGTAAAGAATGTCCCAAAAAATGGTGACCGAAATATTTGTGTCTGACAAAATGGTGTCCGGTGTCAAGAATTAGTAGTTCGAACATTGCTTGAAATACGTCATGCCTAAACAAAAGTTTGGGCAGCTTTTTTATTAGAAATTGTGACAAGGTTTATTAAAATCGTAGACAAGAGCTACAAATTGGAAAAGGTATTACAAATTGAGGCAGGTGTTACAACTTGGGGCAAATTATTTCAAATTAGGACACAACACAGTCACAGTTGTTGGATATCAATCCGATTAGTCAACACCATCATTTCATTCCGTTCCCTGTTACAAAATCCTTTAAAATCTGTTGTAGTGTAGTGCAATTTTACAATTAATCCATAAATATAAAACAGCGTAATAATCTGAGCATAATATGGCCTTACGATATCCATCAAAGAAAAATTCTAGTAAGTAAATGCTTACTTCCGTATATTAGTTTCTTGACATTTTTGTACCAATTCCAAGTTCTATAAAACCAAACATCTGTGAAATTAAGAAAGATAAAAATTCCTTAAGAAAATATTTTAAAAAAAGCAAATAGAAGATGCTACGATTAGAATGCCCTAAGTATGGTGTACTGTCAACAATCAGACAAAATTTAAAGCCATTCAATACTTCTTTAAAGTTTCCGATTTTACGACCCTAAAAGACAGACAAATTTTGCCCTGTAATCCTAGGCAAAATAATTCCAAGTATTCAGGAGCAAATCCTCTTCACAATTCACTTTTTTCCACTGATCACTGTTCTGAGATCTTAAACAGCATTAACATTAGAACACCCCAAAACACAATCCCGACCTCTAAAGTGAACGGTATCTTAGCCAAATGCATCTTTCAAGGGCTGTTTACAACAGTGAAACTGTTACTTGTTGTAATGATAAGACGCTTGAGTGATAACAACAGGCTTTCACTGGCTATATTATTCATATAACATACTGCGCTTACATTCCCTTCACACTCCCTCTCCCGCACACACACAGACACACACATACATACAGAAATGAAACAAATATGTTGGTTTCTTTTTCTCTATCTGAATGTTTAGTTAACCAAACTTTTTTGCCCTCGTCCAAATCAGATTAGATAACCTAGAGTACACCGTACTTCCCAATTTTTGTAGAACCTTTTTTCACTTGGAAATTTGAAAAAGTGCTAATATGTAGTCTGATTCGGCTCTCCTTCAAACTTCAATTTATGATACAAGTTACAGCTAAAGATTAATTCTCATTTTGTACAACTTTGTGCAGCAAAAATATTACTTTAGGATCTGATACTTCCACCAAAACCTTTGATAAGGGCTTTTTCAAGGGACTGTAGTGGGTAAAGGATACCCTGTCAACAACAAGCAGAACTGCAAGTGTCAATAACATAGTATTTCACATCTACTTTTCCCGTATCTTAGCAAAAATTAATGCTGATTTTAATATTTTTATTGAAAAATGGTGCATTGATAATCAAAAAATCTTCCAGTTGATATTCTAAACATATTTATGTTTGCAAAATACTCTGAACCCTACCATAGCTATCCTTGGATCCAAATTGGAAAATTGCCAGTATAGAAAAGATCATCATCAACATTACTCCTGGAAAATACATCAGTATTGCTTATCCTAGCAGCTAAGTGAGTGAACTACCTCAAGTTGGCGTTAGGAAGGACATCTCCAGAAACTATCGGTACAACAACTTTATCTGTATTATGCATAGTATAAATCAGAATGCTCCCCGTAAGCGACGGAAACGGTAGCTCCTTAGTAGTTGTGGAAGCTATGGTAAAAAGATCTTCTATAATGGAAGAGGAAAAGCAAAGTATAGGTTCAGGGTGATTCTAAGCCCAGAAATGAAAAATAGAGTAATGGTGGTGAAGAAAGCAAGTGTCTAATTAATCAATTTCAGATCCAATGGCAGCGGGGACATGTGCAATATCATTTCAGCATATGCACAAGGGACAGCAGATGGGATGTGAGTTGGATACCAAGAAAACCTCTACAAAAGCTTCGAACAACTATTACTGTTTGTGAAGTTTGAAGAGTTTGTTATGATTTGAGGAGACACAAATAGGTATGTCGGCAAAGAAACAAAAGGATTTAAAGACATGTATGGCGAAATGGGTTTTGGCATGAGAAATGATGATTATGAGTGGATCTTGGAGTACTTTAATAGTCTGAATCTTGCACTGGCTAATACCTATTTTGAAAAAGAAAATTACAACAAAATAACATACCAGAGATGATGCCACACCTTTCAGACTTCAGTGTGATAAGGAGAAAGGATCTCAAAAGGGTAGGACTGCAAAGTGATTCCAATAAAGGTGGTTGTTACACAGAATCGACTGGTCTGTATGCAGCTGCTTATCAGAAAAGAAAGACTAAGACAACGAATTGTCAAAAATGGATAAAATATTGAAAGGTGAAACAGAAATAGAATAAAAGGGGGTTCTTTAAAAAGGACAATGCAGTCTACGCACAGAGGGATGACCCAGTGAACGAAAAATGGAACAATATCAAAACCCCAGTCATAAAGGCACCAGAAGAGGTGTTTAATAAAATAAAAGGGGGCAGAAAAGGAGACGTTAGAACGACATGGTGATGAAATGAACAGTACAGGACAAAATTAAAGCAAAGAAAGACGTGTTCAGAGAATGAAAAAAACGAGAGACCCAGTCACGAATGCCGAATGAAAACAGAGAAAGATGGCAAAAGCGAAGTCAGATTATTTCATCAAAATGTTTGACGGTCTTGATAAAAATTAAGGAAGCACCATCTACAAAATAGCAAAGCAAAGAGCAGCAACCCGGAAAGATGTTATGTGCAAATTTAGGATGAAGATATTCTGAATAAAAAGCGACAGATCATAAATATATGGGGACACTTCAATACATTGTTGAAGATGTAAAATGAAAGTAGTGAATTTTCATTGAGAGATCCAGTAAAAGTATCAATTGTAAGTATCACAATAACTGGATTAGGTCAGGCGACAAAGAAAATGAAATGAAAATGAAATGAAAATGAAAAAGCAGCAGAATGTTGCAAATTTGAATTGCTAATGAAACCGCTCAAGAAGATCGGCATGGAGATGGTGTTTGCTTGAAAACAGGAGGTACTGAAGAGACTATCAGGACAATATCCAGTGCAGCATGGTGCATTGGAAAGGCTTCGCAAACATTAAATCCGACAAACGCCGTCAAGAAAGATGAAATTCAAAATTTATGAAACAGTTGATTAATCCTTACTAATGTACAGAAAGGAACCATGGGTACTAATGGGTACTAAGGAAGAAAAAGATTGTTGCAAACCACAGAAATGAAGATAATAAGAAATAAGAAGAATCAAAGGTCCCATGGTAATTCCTGAGAAGGAAAACTTCCTCAGGAAGACTTGTCAAAAGAAATCATTTGAATGAAACGGTTAATTCTGAAAAAGTGCCACAAAGAAAATACTTCACCAGCATCGTCTCAGAAGAATGCCGTTTAGGCTAAGAGTTTTGTGAAATTCGCGGTCGCTTCAAAGTAGACAATTTTAAAAGAGTCTTTAGCTGATTCCTGTTCAAAATTGTTTCCTGTCATGATAATTTCTGAGAAAGAAAACTTCTTCAGGAAGACTTGTTCTTGAAGAAAGATGACCTCATATGCTAAACTTGCCAAGTTTGATTAAGTTATAAAAAGGGAAGCTCCAAAGTAAGAAGAGAGTCCACCTGAGACAACCCATGAGAACGACCCAAAACCGGAGACTGGCAGAAATTATCGAGTCCAAGCCATGATCTGAAGAAACTTCTATACGAAACTCTGATGAGACACATCGAAGAGAACTCTGTTCAAGGAAAACATTAAGTACCTTTTATATCACATTTATCTGTATGTTATTTAGATATTTATCCTTGTGTTATGCTTATTTTCTAGTAGTAATTTAGGACTTGTCATATTACTATTTGCACCGTCTCTTTTATTTCATCCCTGATATTCCGTTTGTACTGGTCAGCTGGGAGAAAAGGAGTAACTAGAATGGACTGACTCATAAGTGATCACATTAGGGAAAAGTTGGGTGCCACAGACATAGCAACCAGGGTGGCATACACTCGTCTTCGATGATATAGCCACTTTTTTTGAATAAATAAGAAATATGTGCTCAAGTGGACAAAGGAAATGGAGTTATAGGATAGGAGACCAGTAGTACAACAGCTGATGAGATGGATGGATTATGTGCGAGAGGATACGGGGCTGCAAGGCTGAATGAGGAGAACGCAAGCAGCAGGGCATTTTGAAGGGAAAAGGTGTACGTGCTCCAGCCTAGTAACACAACTGGAAGTGGAGAAATATGGTGCTGCTACTGATTATGATATTTGACTCAACCAAATTGCATAAAATTGTAGGCTATTTTTGTCTTAAAGTGATTGTTCTATGTCACCATCATTCAGAAGAATTTAATGACGTCGGTAGTGACAAAGGAAAATTGTCAGCTACTTTTGGAAGATTTAGGATATGATAGTAACTTTTTTAATAATCTGTGTCAATAGAAATCCGGTATAAATTCTCTCACGGGATCTTGTAAAACTAACTTCAGCCTTAGTCTGAGGAGTCTTTTCTAGAATTGCCTCTGAGTTATAAGTCATATTTTCGGTATTATTATTTCGGTATTACATTAATTACAATAGGGAACATTTAAAGGATTACTTTCTATTAGTTACGGATTTACAAACACCTGAAATTAAGTAATACAACAAGTTTCAGAATGTAAAAATTTGAAAATTAAACCTCTATAAGGACTGGGTAAACCAAAAAGTAAGAATTTAACGAAAACCTTTTGAAAATCAAGTAAAATGGAAGGTCACCTCATCTAGGTTAAACTGATTTTTAGGTCTGAAGTATTAAAAGAGTTGTGACAGCCCTCTTCGTCGATGTTTAAGTGTGACAAAAATAGAGGAAAGAGCTTTTGAGCGATATTACTGGTTCCATATTTCAGCATATTTGATAATGTAGAGCATTGTTTTAATTGCCAACAGAGAAAAAAAAAAGGTATGTTCATCTTTTAACATTGCCAACGTGCAAAAATAGATTTTAAATAGAATTTAATAAATAATTTAATAGCTATTATTGTACAAAGGTTTACATGGGGTTTTTTCACTAACAAATGCTATGAATAGGTGTGGAAAACTTGTTATACTTGTTAATGAGGAACGTAGTAAAACTGTACTAGGCTGATTTTGGTTGCGCAAAGAGAAGATTTAAAGGCAATACAAGAGAACGTTGTTTCCTTTTAGTTTAGTGATATATAATTCTTCATCTATTAAAATCATAACAATCATTTACTGCTTGCTTTTTCTTCAAGAACCTGCTTCTTATTATTATATTATATATTTTTTTTTTATTTTTTATTTAAAACAAAACATATGGGCAAAATTTAGCAGTAACTGTAAGTTTCATCTTTTTTCAATAACTATCAAACTGCTACAACCGAAAATTGAAGTACTGATTTATTATATTACAAAATCCTGATCAATACCCATATTGGAATAGAGCCTTAATATACAGCTAGTTTATTTTGCCAACTGTGTATTTGTTCTTATGACGGCTTTTGCTTATTAATTCGTTTTGTTAAGCAATTTCTTCGAGTCTAACAAAAATTCTTCCCAATAAAGAAAGATAGAAACGTCTTCAAACATATTTTTATGATTTTTGCTTTTGAAGCTAAAGGTCATTTTATGTAAAAATTTATGTCTTCATTTTCTAATTTGAAGATCACTTTTAAAAGTTCAGAATCGTTTCTGTATTCCAAATGGCGGAAAGACTTGGTGTGTGTGTGTGTGTGTGTGTTGTAGCGTGTTTGAATTCACCCTCTGATGTTCCGTAGTATACCATCTCATTCTTGTCAGCAGTGACTTCAGCATTATAGTTTATTTTTGTAGTTAAATATTCACCATTAAGCGGGCATTTGAATTTCTCCCTACCGTTACAATGTTTCATAACTTGTAATTAAATCCGCTATTAGCCAAAGATTTTTCATAAATATTTCTTCTAAAATCTTATTAAGTTTATCCTCGTCAAAAAGCCAAAATGCTATTGTTGGTCATTCTTGGTATCCGCCTTGTGATGAAGGGCGGCCGGTTGGAACTAGTATGAATATATTTGGTACGATCATTTGCTTTTCTGCAGGGAGAGTATTTGCCGGTTTTGAGGTTAAATGTTACACCTAAAAAGTCAGTTCCTTTTAAATTAGTCTCAATCGTGACTTTAATCCTTCACTTTTGAATTATTTAGTAAAACCCCTTTTCAATCGATCTGTTTTTTAGACAATAGTGTTATGAATTTCTGAAAGCCCATCATCCTTGTATAAATCAATTTGGTATTTCTCAATTACAATATTCAGTTTATTCAACAAAAGGGAGGCCAACCAATTAACAGGTCTCAGCACCATCGTATGACCCCATGGTGACATCAAACAGTGGCTTGGTACCCTTTGTCGCCCAGATGTCACCTTGGTTAAACAACAGTGATTTTCTGGCAACCTTGATTATTTCTATTGCTTCATCAGAAATTATTGTAATTGTCTTTGCTAATAAGTTAACTGTACGCTCTAATAAGGACTCGTTAATGGATGAATGATATTCTGTTACGTCAAATTTAATTGCTTTACTTTTGTTAGAGATAGCTCTAAACCAATCTAAAACTGCTTGCACATTTCGCCTTTCCTTGGCTTCGGTACTCTTCTGCATATTTGAATTGACATTCCTTAGGTATTTTTTGCTACAATTTTCTAATTTTCCAGGGTGGATCAGTCTGCATGTTTTTTTCAAAATATTTTCCTTGTGATCTTTCAGGGTAATTTTGGCTAATTGATCAGCATAGCATTCCATTTAATTTTCCAAATTTATACTCTTTGCAACTCGCTTCGTATCGTGGTCAATAAATTTCTTAACAGTAAAGTCGACCTTTTGATACAATTTAGTAATACTATCGTGGAACAAGTTGTTATATTTATCAAGTCTCAGTTTGTAGATGTTGTTTGTTTTATTGGGAAAAACTAGAAGATTGTTGCATTCTTTTATTTTTTTAAAATCAGAACTACAATCGCTCTGGAAACATTAAGATTAAGCACTCTACATGTGAACTATATACATATATATATATATATATATATAAACGATTTTTAAGAAATGTAAACATTACATGCGGGGCTTTATTGCACTAAAGCTTGGTAGAAATAGCTTTAGAGACGATATTTGGAAATAAATCAGTTATTAGCAATATTATTGGTCAAAATAGAGTTCTATATGTTTTTATCCCCCCCACCACCACCACCATCACCACCACACACACACACGCATACACACGCACGCACACACACACACGCACACACATACGCACACCTTCCTTTCTGCATGCTTTCACAGCACAACTGTATCATCACCATGTACTTATTTCATTAATAATTACCTGACTTTTTTTCAAAATCTCTGTAGATACTGATTTTATTATTAAATATCATTGTTGTTGTTATCACCCCTTTTGTAAAATACATAAAAAAACTTACTTTTTTCTTGTGCAATGGTTGGTCCTCCTAACCCTAGCAAAATCAAGAACGGAAATTCATAAGTGTACAAACACCGAATTTTAAAAACCAGATTTATTCAGAATTTGATGAAAGAAAAAATCAATTATAAGCAACTAAATAGTAATATTGAACGGGGAGGAATTCTCTTCTCACTTTTCAGTTCAATCGTAAAAGTTAATAAGGCCTTAAATAAATTTTGATTCCCAAATCGATCAGCTCAATTTTCACCTGACCTATCAGCAATGTTTTCATTATGCAGAACTGTAAGAATGTTACCACTGTTTTCCTACCGATACCTAGTAGTTTACTTGTCTTTCACTTGACAATACCCATATTGAAAGTTAGTATTGACACCTTGCAGAAACACCTTGTGTCCGTGATACTACTACTATTTGGCATAATTCTTAAGATTTTCATTATTCTCTCAAAAGTACTTATTTTTCAATCATTTTTAATCTACTATATTCAGTGGTGTTTGATTCAAAAACCTCAAGGCACTTAAAATATCTTTACTCAATAAGTGTTTTTGACCAGCTGATTTTAATTCACACATTTTTTATTGTGAAATATGAGAATTTTACACTCAGTGATCACCAAACCTATTGAATCATTCTGAATACACTTAGTTTCAATCCATCTGTCCAGCATACTTTGGCTTCATATATGCCAGATATCTAACAATCGTCTTCAAGAAATAAACTGTGATTATTTTGAAAATTTTACAAATCAATATCTGAACAATAACTTTTTGCTCTTAAGGTCTTACTTCATAACGTAACCAACATCCTCTAACCTATTTTTTTCTAAATCCCACACTATGAAATTTTTTTAGCTAACGATGTGGGTACACTCTTCCAAAGGAGATTGTACCTGACGAAAACGTTTACTCTGCTTGACTATTAAACATCCAACTTTTTGTAAATGTTGATTTTTTAAACAGATATCTGGTTATAGTAAGAGCTCACATTTAATTTATTTTAAGCTATGTGCAGCGCTTTGCCAAAAGACTACCTCAGGCCTCAAATTTTTATTATCTGTTTCTTTTAGCATTTTTTCAAAAAAGTCCCGGTAGTTACCGAATGGTTAAACCAACAGCTTACCATTAAAGAAGTTCCCAACCCGAGGTTCGCCCACGTCTCTGGAAATAGTTCGTCTAATTTGTCTCTCCGTTGTGCGTGGGATACTACTTAGTTTGTACATACTTTCAGAGATAGAATTGGAAGATGGAAGAAAGCAACAAATTAACAGACAAAAAGTACTGAGATTAGCTTTCTGTCTTGTTGGGCTGAAAGAAAAGTAATGTCAAGGGACATCTATTGCACTATCACCATAACGTTGACAATATATTATCTGTAATATATTCAAATAAAAAAAGTTGGATCCATAAACATTCGAAAATTAATAATCTAGTCCTTATACCACATATGCCATACAAACTTGCTGTTTAGAGTCTGTCTTGCTGGCAACATTATGAGTGGATTATAAATATTATTTAATAATGAATTTCAAAGACTTCTGTCAACATAATCTTAAAATTGAATACATAAAATATACTCACATGCTTGCAGGACATTCTGTAGTCTTAATAATACTGGTGGCATTTCTTTATTTCCATTGAGAAAGTGTTCGTAGAATGCTACTCTAAAAATCCTTCTGGGCGTTGTTACTAATAAAAGCTGTTCGTTTATTGGTTTTGATCCAAAACCCAAAATATATGTTTTAATATTAAGTGATCTTAGAGACTTTCCAGCTTTTTGCAAATCATTATAACAACCATCTGTTGGTCCATTTACAAGTAAGAAAAGCACTGTTTTTATATTCGGCTGTGATATTCTGATAGCTTTTAAATCTTTTATCATAAATTTTAGTGACTCTCCCATTTTTCTGCCAGTTCTATTTGATGGCTTAATGGATTCCATAGTAGCTCGTATCTCTGCCATTGTCTTAAACATTCTTAGTGATTTGTGCTGCAATGAAACACAAGTGTTACAAAATTTTAGTAAGCGCTTCACATTAGAATTAGGACTGTATTTTAACAATTCTGGTCTACCTAGTCTTCTGAAAGATACGTGGTTAGAAAGGGTCTCGAAAAGTTATTCCGTATCAGTGTGAACTTATAAAGGCTAATCAAAAAGTTCTCAGACCACTTCCATACTTTCAATACAACATTTTCTGTAATGATCATTTATATCTGAATGTGCTTCCTAAAGTGTATTGTAGATGATTGCCTGGTTGACGTTGCCAAGCAGCAATTCGTTGACCCAATTCTGCCTGGTATGCGATGCGGTCTTGAACCCCAGTGACAATTTTTGCAAATGGCTGAAGTGGGTTAATTTGTTGAACAACGATATGTGATCATATTACTTCAGAATATTAGAACGAAACTAATAAAAACATGCAAAACGTTGCAGAAAGGTTATGGACAGAGAAATACATCACATAGTAATGTCTACTAATCGATAAAACACTTTCGAGAAGGCCGGACAAGCATCAAGGATCCAACACGTTCTGTTCGACGGAGAAGGTCACAGAATTTGTCAATGGTCAGAATGCTTTTTGTTCAAATCAATAGTGACTGAAGGCTGACCATCAGATGGTTGTCTTTGGAGACAACCATCTGATGGTCAGCTTTTCTGGTCACCTCACATGATAGTTCCAAATCATTGATGCCAACATTCAGCTTTTCTATTTCTTCTTTGTATGATTACCAGGCTTGTATTGCATATATATAAGTCTGGATCCTACACAACTTTCCAACATTATTTTTCTAGTTACCAAATATCTTGTTGTTGGCTAATTTTACTGGAGAACGTTTGAAGCGTTTTGCCTGGAGTGACTTATACCCAAAATCTGGTACTTGATTTCAGTTCCAATCAATAAATCAATAAATATTGGTTACTGAATTAAATGCAGTTGTTCGCATGAAAGGCAATGACAGTATCTATCACTTGACACCAAAAAGTAAAAAACGCCAAAAATGCTAGATAGTGGGTTCTGGCATTAAACCCTTGATATTTACTCAATATTTTGTGAAGATATTGCCTAGTTCATTGATTTATGCAATAACTTGTTCCATGCGACGCTTTGTAAGGTAAATTTTCTTTTCACTTTTCACTTTTTAGCAACATTTTCTGGATAGGTGAATTGTTGAGCATTTTGTATACCTTTATCACTGATACAGATAAATGTATAATTCTTGGCAATTTCATCATTGTTATTCTTTTCCTATCGGCTGCTTTGAATTCAGGTGTCGCCACACCAAATCTTTCTTCTTCACAGGACTCGGTCAATGGTCTCGGCTGTCTCCACTTCTGTCGCTCGCATATCTTTCTTTACACAATTGAACCATCTCCTCTCCATCCTGTCCCAGATACTCTCATCTCCATCACTCTATGTTGAGCATACTCTTCATCCCTCCGCTACTTGCAATGTCATTGTCGTTGGATATTTATGTGTTTTTTTTCTAATGAGAATCTAAGTCTGGATTGGTATACAATCCAATAACAATTAATAAGGTAAATAAATAAGGTTTATCAATACTTGCATTGCTAATGAGAAAAGCACCACATCATTGGAATATAAGCTCGTCCAATCTTATTGATTATCCTTAACTTCCCTCTATTCATCTGTTGTCTGATTGTACCCTGATGTGATAGCTCATATGCGAATTCCATACCCTGCCTACCCGAGTATTTATTGTCGCTTTTATTTACTGCAATTTTGAGTACATATTCAAAATAGTAGCTAAACAAATGTGGTGGCACCTGTCTATTCTATCAACATCAAACTAGTACATTAAATTTAACTTTATCACCTTGTATAGGTATGTATAGTATTGTTTTAAATTTTCGTAAGAACAACCGTTGAATTATTTAAACCAGTACGTATGTAGGACTACAGTAAAATAATGCAGTTTGCTAATAAAGCAAGGTCTTCTACAACTTTATTGCAGACACAGGGTCTTTCTTGGTTCAATAGTTCATTTTGAAATAGTGTATGGCTCCACAAATATGCAAAGAAACCCTAATTGAAACTGTTTTAATATATTTTAAAATGTTCGAAAACGTTTCGAAATGTTCAAACTTTTTTTAGAAAAGCAAGATAAAAAGGTGTTTTTTTACTTTGTCTGAGTAAGCCACACTTCGGGGAGGCTAAAATGAGAAATGGGGTATTTTCCCCAAGTATCTTTAGATTATAGCTTATAGTACAGGACAGAGTATTTCGATGAATGACAATTCTTTTTAAAAATTTTTATATGACCAGGTTGATACTTTATGTCATATTTGACAAAGTCCAAAAGCTACCGTTGGAGATAGATCTTACCATTCTTTTTCTCCTACACTTATATTGTGTCAAAATTCAATGTTAAGATCATTAAAAAAACCTGAAGATTAAAATACCCTGGTCTAGCCATGGTTATCGAATGCCTACTTACCTGCTCTGTTACATCAGTAAATATTGTAAAACTGTAGAAGGTTCTTTCTAGTGAGAATATACAAGCAATGTTGTAAATCAGCCTCTTAATCACAGGGAGCTGACTTTGGATATTTCCATCCAACAAGAAAAATACATTAGCCTGTTGTCCAGTTACTAGAATTGATAGGAAAGAGATATTCAATATAAGTAATTATAAAAACAGAGAAAAAACAAGTTAATCCTTTTTTTGCTCTCGAACATAACCAAGGTTTAATTACCGTATAAAAAAATTTTAAAAGTCTGATTGACAAAAAGCTTGTTCTTCGAATTTTTTGTTTGGTAAAAACATTGTGTAATTTTGTACAATTGATATATAATCAAGCCAACAATGTCACTCCATTAATTTTGCAATATATTTCGAAGTTAATACTTCATCTTCAGTCTACAAGGTAAAAAATAGATAGAAAATATATATGAGATATATAAAATATATATGAGATAGGAAATATTGTATTCAGCAGTTTTACTGTTTTTGTAATTTTACCTTGTTGCCTGAAGATATGTATTAACTTCCAAATATATTGCAAAATTAATGGAGTGACTTCAAATTTTTTGTCAATATTTATAATAAAGTAAATCTTTTGAAAATTCCACAATCTCAGATTCAAATATTGTATATCATACTTATAGCAACTATGCATTAAGGTAAATGGTTCATTTTCAGCAAACAGAAAAATGTCCAATGGCTATTTGCAATTAAAGAAATTCAAGTTAAATATGATGAGGAACGTCATAGAACGAGACATGAAAGAAGTGGGAACGAGAGAAGGAGATTGGGAAGACCGAATCAAGTGGAGAAAAAGATGTCCAGCGGCCGACCTGACAAACGTCGGATGAAGGCCGAAGAAGAAGAAGAAGAAGAAGAAGAAGAAGAAGAGAAAGAAGAAAAAGAAGTTAAATATGAACTTGTTCTTATCCCCCTTTGTTTACGTTTTGTAGAGCAAAAAAAATGCATTTTGGCACAAAAATCCTATTTATGCAATTGTTTTCACGCAATAATCATAAGAGAGTATTTATGCCAACAGTTGCTCTTCCACCCTCTAGTTTATTAATGTGAAGCTACTGTTAATGCAATTGATTTTAGGCCGTCAAAAATTATTAGACTGATACTCAATATGTCCCATCTGGGCCAGATTCTGCGTAGGAATAGGGTATAAACCAGTCAAGTCATAATGGCTGTCCCGAGATTAAATATAAAATAACTCTCCTCTTTTTACACTAGGAATGGTGTTTTTGACACATTTTTACCCCTTTTTTCCTTCTTCCCTCAGGGGGCGTTGCTATTGCTATCCTCCACCTGCGGGACGGGCATCTGTACAATTTCAACAATCCCGGTATCTACACAATGTCGGCGATTGCCAACATTGTGTAGATGCCCGCTCCACAGGTGGAGGACGGGAATAGCACCCTCCCCCCCCCCCCAGAAGGAAGGAAAAACAGAGAGTGCCCCAAAACAACTTCGCGACAAATGGTAATAGTGAAACGGAATGGAACATCCTGAAACACGTGGAATTGAACATGCTATGTTGCTGCAAACGGGTATTAGTGAAGGAATGATGCTAGAACCTTGTTTCCCTTCTAACGCAGACAGATTTCAGGTTATGGTAAGGTAGTCAAAGGATTAAAGCTATTGATACCTAGTCTTAAATTGTATTTTAAGACATCATATTTAATGGTGAAAATCATTCATCTCATTACATAAAAAGGTTCTTGAGGACTGCAGCTGATTGGCAATAGGCTATATTAGAGTACCACGACACTTGTCATAAAACCATACATTTCAAGCAGTTGATTGGTAATTCTCCTCTTATTTCATCAATTTATTTCTTCGAAATAAACATTAAATGAAGTCTACTGAGAATCCTACAGCTAGATAAGTGCGATTTCTTGCATCGCTCTGATATATAACCAGGGATAGCTACAAAGACATTCAATACCCCATGTTTTTGTTTGAAGATAGTTCAATTGTCTCCTGAGTACCTTCACTTGTTTCTGAGTAGTAGAAGCACTACAACTGTTATAAATTGATTTTTATCTCAACAAGATATGAATTTTGAAGCGTTTTTAGTAACAATCGCAATCTGTTGCTTTTGCCAGTCAAAATATTGGACCTGTGGGATTTTTGTTTCAATTTGATTAGAGCATTGTCTAACATAAAACCAATGTGATATAAATATAAAACGATAAGAAATACGCTTGTCATAAAAAAAACCCTTTTAAAACGTAAGAAAAAAAAGAAAGCTATATTTATCTTTAAGTATCTGTGATATATACAGCATTGACCAATCACAATCTTGTATCCTAAAAAGTTAATTATCTTTCCGCTTTCCTGATCAATGGGAATATGACTTCTAAATAATAAACATGGACAACCTATCAAAGTAGTCATATTTTCATTAAGTGAATAGTATACATAACAGCTCTCTGTGTAAAATTCCATTTCCCAAAAAGACAAAACGTGCTTGCAAGGTATCGGAAGAATATGTACCCAAATCGTTACATTTTTTTATTTTCCTGGTTCAGGCATATCACCGCCCTATTTTTGATGACTAAAATAAAATATCCTGACCATACAAAACTCTTGAACGAAACAATAATAAGTATTATCATCTTTTTCTGACAATAACTTTTTGGTTGCCATTAAAAATGCATGAGAAAGGTTCATGGTTTTTGCGATTTTAATGGTAAGAGTCTAATTTA
Organism: Morbakka virulenta; assembly: GCA_003991215.1. NCBI lineage: Eukaryota > Metazoa > Cnidaria > Cubozoa > Carybdeida > Carukiidae > Morbakka > Morbakka virulenta. The sequence goes on from RDPX01000145.1 coordinate 529,994, forward strand.
ATGAGATTTGTATCAAATAGATTTTCTTTATTTTATGACTTTATATCTAAATCTGGATTAAGCTTCATTGAGCTCTTTTTATGGTAATAATTTACCCTCAATGACTGTGCATTAACATATATATATATATATATATATATATATGTGTGTGTGTGTGTGTGTGTGTGTTTGAGTGTTTGTTTGTTTATGTCACAATCTCATTCGATGTTTCTCTGAAATCATCAACTTTGGGAACTCTAACTAAAGACATCGTCTGGATAATTTTGCAAACATTCATAAATTGAATATACAATTTTAGCAAAAAGATTCAACTTTGCCATGGGTGTAGTTACTAAAATTTTAAATTGTGGCAAGATATCAAGGAAAGGTTTCACGATTTTTCAACGAAAAGTGTAAGAGAAAGTATCATAGCATCCAAATGTGGCAAATCTCTAATAAAATCTTGTTTACTTGTAATGTAAATTCTGCTCTGTATACGATTTAAAACTTCTTACCACCATATTCCAACCTGTTAAATGATTTCTTCCAATTCCATATTAATAACTTTGGAGGAAATGCTGGTTTCTTAATTGTTCTGGCCGTTCCTCCTTTCATACACAGTTGTTGTCTTCTTCTATTTGAATAACCATATATTTCCATTTTTGCTCTCACCAGACTTTCTCCGCTGCCTTGGCAATAAATACAAGGAATTGAAATAAAAAATTAGGAGTAAATAGAAGCTATCAGTTTAAAACGTTCTTTCTTTAATAAATGTTATGTACAACTAAATTATCGTAAACGAACGATGAAGCGCACCACTCAAATTAGCGCAGCTTTCGAGTAGGCTCTCTGGATTCGTCTGAAAGAAAGACAGCCCTTTGGTAGTCAACGTAATGCTTTCTTTGAGTGTTTTGAAATAGGTTGGTCGCGAAAAAATCCGAAGAGTTTTATTCCCTATATATGGATTCGGAATGGATTTGGTAATTGATCTTGATGAATTTAAACCTAGCGTAATAGTATTAGCAAATTAGATTAAAATAATATTACCATCCAGCGATATTGTTTTTTATCTTTACATTCTAGTCTGTTATGAAATAATTGCCTTCTTCATTAAAGGGATGCACCTTGGTTTCAAGAAGTTTGATAAGTAACTTTCAAGCTTTTTTTGCATATATTAATGTCCTGTTTATCTCCAGCTTTTAAATTGACAAAATAAATTGTTTGATAAATGTTTTAAAGCTATATGTCAAATTTTTTATAACGTTAGTCATCATATCATACTTTATCACACCATTTTTCTACCCAGTGGAGTTCTGTATCAGTTGCTCCCTTTTTTTGTAAATTACGTCTGAACAAGTGGGTCCTTGTGAGCAGCTGCATAAGATGTGATTTAGTGTTTGCATTGGCTCACCACAGAAGGATTCAGAGCCAAATGTGTAGCCAGATAGCTAGAAGTTGTACTCTGTTCTACATACTTTTTGTTCTGCCTTTATTCAAGGTAACTAATTACTTAAGGATGATATCAGTAATCCGGTGTTTATTTGCTTACAACTATGTTTGTAAAGAGTCAAATGTTAGCCTGCCTGTGAACCTTGTTTCGACTTATCGAATGTGAATGTTGTGTCATTTCTAAATGATGTCAAATTAAAGTTGTTAATCTGCACCATTTTAAAGAGTTTTAATTAACTGACTAGGATTGGCAAGTGGAGTAAAGATGTTTTTATCGTCGTCTTATTTATTTTAGAAGGTACAATTTATTTACGCTTACATCAATGGATATAAACAAATATATTTTGAAAATGCTATGTGAATCGTCTGGGGTTATTTGTGGAAAAGTTAGAAACTTTCAATTTGCCGTTTAAAAAATTTTCGTCTGTGTAGTAAGTACAATGATTAAAGGAACAAGCATTATTATGTAATTCAAAATAAATATTTGCTACTTTTTAATATATATATATATATATATATATATCCTATTTTTCTTTTGCTTATTCTTTTCTTTTTGTCACCAGTTCCAGATAAATAGAAAAATGCAGGTCAGTGTGCTCGTATTTGTAGTTCCATGTGTAAATTTTGTAGCAATAGTTAGAGTGAAGGGATAGAATTAGGTCTCATAAAAAGTGAACTACTTGGGATGGAAAATGATTGGTTCAAACAGTAGCGATAGAACTCTTAGCTTCAAAATTGGATTCCAGTTTTTACCTTTTGTATTTTACAGACCATTGTACGGATCTAGCGCTGATCTCCTCTAGATGTGTCATATACAGTTATGTGTCCTCTTTCTCTTTCGAATGCTGTAATTCCATATAACGATTTCAAATCAATGACAGGTAACAGTTTATAGATATTAAAATTGCTCGCTAACATTTTTACATAGAGTACTATCGGTTCAGTAATTTTCTTTCATGTTGGCTGTCATCCATATATCCAGCCAAGAATGACAGGAAATAGCATGCAAGTGAAAATAATATCGGAAAGAAATAAAATATTAATTTCAAATATCAATAACTTTACTTGCCTGGCTTTTCAAAATAGCGGCCTCAGCTATAATAATTCCCTTTGTGATCTCCGGATTATTAGTGAATATAGGTAAAACTACTAGACATTATTTGAAATTTGAAAGAGCAAGAGAAAAATAAAACGAATAAGTCCGACAACAAGTTTTATTTTAGTAAAGAGAGACTCTGCCAAAATAATTCCAAGTCAGGTATTTTTAGTCCAGGTTTTACTAATTTTGTTGCAAAGGTAGTAGGAACAGTGTGAGTACTGATTCCAAGTTATACTTATTCAGAAAAGTATCAACATAAAAAGTATTACTTGGAGGCTAAGAGCAGAGATGATATTTTAGACAAATTCTTAGAAAGTTATTATCATGGTTAAGGAGACCTTCAAGGCACATAACCCTTATCTCTTTGCATGGTTTTGACTTTTCTATGATGATCTTAAGTAAAAGGCTGAATTTCTTTGATGTGAGCGTGCTTGTAGTAAAGATTTTCATAGGTCATAATATTTGAGTGCTGATGGCTGAAACAGGAACTGACGTTTATGAAACCTGAAAGATGTGCAAACTGTAATAATATTGATGACGATAACAATAAGTATTTAACATTTACAATTAAATTTATTTTTTTTAATACACACTGTTGCATAATGAGTTGCAAGACATACTTTGACTGATAATGGATAATAATAATAATAATAATAATAATAATAATAAGCAAAATGCAAAGGTCTGAAAATTCTAGCCGAAAAATGGGGAAATAAAGCACTGCATGGTCAGTACCTTAATCGGGCCAATGACAAAGATATTAGCAAATATCAAACTCATCAGTGGTTAGCTTCGTCTGGGCTCAAATCCGAAACAGAAGGTTATATTATCGCAGCTCAAGATCAATGTCTCAAGACGCGAAATTTTCAGGCCAATGTCTTAAAAACTGGCGCTGATCCCACATGTAGAATATGTGATCAACATAAAGAGACTATTGATCATATAGTGTCCGCTTGCCCCATACTGGCCCCAACAGAATATCAAAAGCGCCATGACAGAGTCGGTCAATATATCCACTGGATGTTATGTAAAAAGTTCGAACTCCCTCACGATAAATATTGGTGGGAACATAAACCACTTTGTGTAACAGAAAACAATTTTATCACAATACTCTGGGACTTCAGTATCCAAACTGACAGAACTATTCAGGCAAACCGACCAGATATTGTCATTAAGAACCATCAAGATAAGACCTGCTTCCTTACAGATATGAGCATTCCTGCTGATAGTAACACATCATTAAAGATATTTGAAAAACTTAGTAAATACAAGGATCTTGAAATAGAAATAACAAAAATGTGGCATCTAAAAACCATTACAATTCCTGTTGTTGTTGGAGCTCTTGGAATGGTATCAAAAAATACACAGTATTACATTGACCAAATCCCTGGAAATATATCTCTTTCTGAAATACAGAAGATCGCACTTATGGGTACATCACACATCTTGCATAAAATTCTTTCTATGTAGAGTGTAGCCTCGTTATTCTTTCTGTTGCTTGAGGTCCCAGGGTGGGACTTGGCACAGATCGTATTTAAACAAAGCAAATTCAAAACATATAATAATAATAATAATAATATGAAAATGAAAACGGATGTAATACCTGTTGTGATAGGAGCACTCGGTACCATCAGAAAAGGAATGGAAGATAACATCAGAAGTGTCTCAGAAAATATGAATCTTCAAATAGTCCAAAAGACATGCTTACTAGGAACTGCAAGGATCCTTCGTAAAGTATTTAGCATCTGAAGTTCAGGACATGATATGCCTTAGGTGTATTGTTTACACCCGGCCAAAGAAAAAGCAGCCAGTATGAACTGTGACATTTAGCAAAAAAGGTAATAATAATAATAACAATAATAATAATAAAAGTAGAAAAGTATCAGGATCTGAAAAGAGAAATAAAAAGACTGGAAACTGAAGAAAGTAAAAATTGTCCCTGTTGCTATGGGAGCTCTGGGATCTGTGACCAAAGGATTTGAAAAGTGGGTTGAAAAGCTTCGGATTCACTGCAACTTAGGAGTACTTCAAAAGACTACGTTGTTGGGAACAGCCAGGATTTTGCGAAAAGTACTGGAGTTTTGAGAAAGAAAATGCTGGTAGCCCATGGTCATTTGTTATGACCCGCCTGTCAGCATATAACTCGGCAATAAGAACAGCCAGACACAAAATGTGAAAAAAGCAGATAATAATAATAGTAAAAATAATAGATAACTAATAAGCTGAAATGAACCATAATAAAAAAAGTAACATTAATTTTAATTAAGAACAATTCTTGAGAAAGATAACATACATACTTTATAATCATTGTTTCTATTACATTAGTCTCATTGCTATTGATACTTACATGTTATTTTATATTCATCATCATCATCATCGTCATATTCGGTTTAACGTCCGGTCTACATGCTAGCATGTGTTGGACGAATATACTGTATAAAATTTGTTTTAACTCTTTATGGCTTTTTGTACTTAATTTACAAGGAACACGAGTGACAATAGCATTTATGTTTTGTATCAGTGGTTATCGAGTACAAATATTTGACATAAATAGATAAGTAAGTAAATAAATAAATAGACACTTGGCAAAACAAACAATGTAGAGAAAAAAAATTATAACTTTGACGAAAGCAAAATACAAGCTTTGCAGAACATCATTTACTTTAATACTGCAAATATTCTTAAAACTGTTAACCTTTAATTAATTCTTGATTAAGCGTTTACTTCATGGACGGAGCTATACAGAGCAGCAGTTATTTCCACAGCTCTCTACGCAAGTGATACATGGAAGATAACAACAAAATTGGAGCGGAAGCTAAACTCCTTTCACCTGCGAAATCTCAGAAGAATTTTGGGAATTACATACAGAGACAGGATAACAAATGAAGAAATTTACAGAAGGACAGAATAAACACAGCTACACAGAATTGTAAAAGAAAGGAGGTGATGGTTAGCAGGACATATCCTAAGGTTACCGCCTGGAAGACATGCCAGACAAGCAACAACATGGAAGCCGGTGGAAAGAAGAAGGAAGCGTGGCAGACCTACGAGAACATGGTGGTCAACCTTTAAAGGCGATTTACATATTCGAGAACTGCCTGTCAGAGCTGCTCAAGCCGTGGCTGAGAATCGAGTCCAATGGAGACATCTTGCTGCCCTATGTCCTGTATAAGACAGGAGGAACTGAGGTTTGACGTGAGGTCATGGACGAAGAGGATAGAAACGAAGAGTCATTGTACTTCATCTAGAAAGGTTGTTTTTAAGCAGGGAAAATATTACTTGAAAGGTCTTGTATTTTTCACACTGCATGTAATAACTTGCTATTAAATTAGATTATTAATCAAAAAATATTAAACTAAAAAGCATACTATTAATATTCTTGTATTACTTACCACAGTGGCAATAATCCTCTTGATGCGTGAGCGATGATTCGTCCAAGACTGATTCTTCTATACATTGATTAGGTTTAAATATAATTCCACGTTTTGCAAGCCAGTTTTGTTTCAATTGAAGGTAATTGTTTGAGAAAGGATTATTTTGTTCCTTTGGTACATTATTCAAGTTATCTGGGTTAGAAAATACTTCATACAAATCTTGAAATTTATTTGGTTGATATGTATATTCCCTTGTCCTTTGGTTAGAGGTAACGCTAGAGGAAGATGTTTTCCATCCAGATGTACTTTTTTCTTCTATTTTTGTCTCTGTTGAAGTATGTTGTAATGTTGGCGGTGTTGTAGGGTACAGTGAAACACTATGCAACAACGCCATTACTTTTTCTTTTTGAGTGTTCTTCTGTTCTACTGGAACCTTTTTTGTGTTATTTGCTGTTTTATTTTTAGCTTTGTCTAATCGAATTGGGTGAATTTTAATGTTCATACTTATTACTTCGGCAGACCCCTTCATTTTCACAATATTTTGACTAGATACCCCAGGAATAGGATGAAGTGCGTTGTTCTCGGTCTGTTTATTATTTTGTTGTTGTACTTTCTGTTTATTTTTTAGTTGTTGTATAATCTTTGGTACTGACTTATTAAGTGGTTTTGGTCCCTTATTTTTATTAGATTGGTTTAATACCTTGTTCAGTGCAGATCCTGGGTAAATAGCACTTGATGTAACCACATCTAATGCACTAGGCTGATGATGTTTCCTTTGTAGATTAGAGGCAGCATTAGATATTATGTTTTTATTTTTAGTTGTGTTTTTATCTGCAGGTGAAGTAATAACCGATCTGCAATTTGTCTTTACCCTTTGTAAGACTGCCTTTGGAATTGGGAGAGCAAGCCCAACATTTTCCTCGTATTCCAGGTCTTTATCATCAAATTGGTCAACGGAGCGTCTATGCTTTGAGTAATCATTTATTAAATGGCGAACTTGTGTTACAGATCCATCAAACTTGACTTGTTCATCTTGCCATATGTCAAAATCAAAATCATAGTTCGTATAATTGTTGAAAGTAAATTTGGGCACTGGAATAGTCTCTCTTGTAAAGAGTTCTGGTTCGATTTGAGGATCAAGCTTAAAAATTCTACTTATGGCCTGTTCCCTTCTTTCAGTATCTTCTTCGTAACGACTTAGTCCTCGATATGTGTCATCAAATAAGTCATTTCCTAGCTGACAACGAGAGGGGTAAACATACAATCCGATAACTGTAGTAAGCAACACTCTAGCGTACCAGCAACAACAGCACTCCATAATGTCCAAGTGTAAAGACCCCACACTAAAAATGGTGTAAGTAATAAGTAGTGATACATAATTATATACTAGTATTAATTTGAAGATACCACCTAAAGTTAAAAAAGGACTTGAAATATCCTATGTTAAGATATATTCTAACAAAGAGTACTTTTCAAAATTTTTGTCCACTCCTGGTGAGATATCAAGCGATCACTTACTTACCCCAGAGGTTAAGAAAGAAAAAGTGCAAGCTTAGAAAAAGCAAAACAAGATTATGATTAACAGAGGGTTTAGAAAGGGAAGATCAAAAGGGTTTGCATGGTACAATCCAGGCAAAAAGAATACACCTCAAATATTTCGAAATATACTATATTCCTTAATATATATACAGGATATATATATATACATGTATATATATATATCGCTTCACCATACTTCTATCCTTCTTACATCATTATTTTTCTTTCTCTCTGCGGATAGTTCATTCTTATGTTTTTTCGTTGTGTTGTCCTTTGTGTTGTAGTGTGGGTTGTTCATGTATGGATTGTCCCATTATTGTCATTTTATCAGCCAGTTCCATCTTTGGATAAAGTTCTCTGAGTGTTTCACTCTAATACTATATATATATAACTATATATATATATATATATATATATATATATATATATATACATGTTTACANAGAATACACCTCAAATATTTCGAAATATACTATATTCCTTAATATATATACAGGATATATATATATACATGTATATATATATCGCTTCACCATACTTCTATCCTTCTTACATCATTATTTTTCTTTCTCTCTGCGGATAGTTCATTCTTATGTTTTTTCGTTGTGTTGTCCTTTGTGTTGTAGTGTGGGTTGTTCATGTATGGATTGTCCCATTATTGTCATTTTATCAGCCAGTTCCATCTTTGGATAAAGTTCTCTGAGTGTTTCACTCTAATACTATATATATATATACTGATTGATTTCATTTTTAAAATTGAGTGCTGCATACACAAATAAGTAGAGCAGTATAATATAATACAGGTAGTCAATGGAAAAATGGAAAACTTTTCAATCCTCGGTGTTTCATGCTATTTCAGACAATATATATTTATCTATATATATATAATTACGTACAGAAAAATACATGAAGATACATACATATTATAGTATATATAAAATATATATACAAACTCCTATACAAATGCAAAAAAATTACTCATCAAAGTCTTTATGCTTTCAACCTTCTATGATACTTTAGGTTATATGAATATTTTTCAGGATATTTTAATATTTACAAATTAAATAATAGGTGTGCATTTGATAATGGAAATCAAGGTAAACACACATAAAGACCAATAATAAATACCGCAATTCTTCGAAAATAACATAACTAAAATCCCATTGCATATATGATTACCTAAAAATTATACATGTTTAACGATAGTGGGTTTTTAAAACATAATATTAGTGAGAAAAAAAGAAACTAAAATTAGTTACTTATGTGTTAACAAATGTTTTGAAATTTTGCAGGTGTATGTTTAAATAAACAACTGTTTTTTCCCTCTATATTAGAGTTTATATAACTCGCAATATAGTAAAAGTAGAATTCATCATCATTGGGATTTAATATCATGTGGTTAATGCATTTATATGCGTATTATTTATTCCAATCAACAAAAAACCTACAAAATATGTTATATCAACGTAAGTGGTGACATTGGATAACAAACAAGTTGCCTTCAAGATAGACTAAGATAACACATTTTGAAGGTTATACTCTCACCTTAATCATGAAGAAACTCCTAGAAGGTTTATTTAAAACTACTGAACTGTGATAAAATGAACATTTTTCATTGCCCCAAATGCATTTTTATTTTTTTGATCCTTTACTTTGTTTTACTGCTATTATTTTCATGGAGTTCCCCTTAACATCTAAGGTTAAACCGTCAAAATACGGGTCAGTAGACAATAGAAAAAGCTCATACACATTTCAAAGGATACCTATCCACTTGAAATGGATTCAATGGGTAAACCAGTGAAGCGCAAACACTGTGGATTTTCTTTAAACAACAACGCATCTGACCCATAAAAAGGAAAATGAATAAAAGGACAACAGAAAAAAGTCCACAAGAGAGCCATAAAATTTCAAGAATTTTACTTGACTTACCATTAAGTTGAAGTTTTTCCTGAAAACTGCAGGTTGTGATTACTAACCATTTTGTTTTGTACTACATCAGGATTTTAAACTTTTTACTGCAAAATTTCGAGAAATTTACATTTAGATAAAAATATTTCTAAGAATATCTGTACTGATAAAAAGGTTTTCTTTTTGTCTCCATAATTCTGGTAAAGCTTTCCTGCCTGCTGTAATACAGAGGTAAAATGTCCCTTTGAAGGGCAGGATGTATTCTCTGACTCATTATTTTCTAACCCAATGTTCCCAAAGGATCATGGATAATATTATTTGGTAATTGTTTCTTTTTGGCTTAATTAAGTTCTTCTGTCATTTTCCCATATTGCGGATACACTATCAGTTCGATATAACAACTACAATTAATTAATTAATATCTGTGTGTGTGTGAGTATAATTTTGTGTATTCGTATCAAAAAGTTCTCAATGCATATAGCAGAGCAATTTACATAAGGTAAAGCACGAAAAATAATAACTATGATTGCAACTAATAGTTCTTATTTTTCGCGCTTTACCTTATGTGCGTATATATATATATATATGGGACACGTGGTGTTTCCTGGTAATTCAGTTTTAAAAGCTGAAGCTAAAAGCTTGTGGGCGACCCTTGGGCAAGGACTAGTACCCACCCCCCGATCAGGGTTAAGTGAGGTCATGGCAGGCAAGTGATGGATGAACAGTTGGAAGCCTATAGATATTTTTAGGATCTGACTAGCTTTTCAAATGTGCCAGGCAGACGATACCAAATTATGGTACAATGGCTGGGACAACCAGCTTAGTATGAGCACTGACCCTATAGAAAGTAATTGCAACCTAGTATAGGTACTAACTGCAACGTAGAGTATGACACAGATCCTCAGAAAGTCAAAAAACAGCGTGAAAGGGATTGCTAATATCACTAGCAATTTCTCGCTCGGTAGGGGAAGTCATGTACGACAGGTGACACCAGACCATCATCAAGCTACTGTCAGCAACAACACTCAGCTAAGGATAGGAACATGGAATGTCCAAACTATGCTGCAAAAAGGAAAGCTAGAAAACATAAAGCAGGAAATGAGAAGGAGAAGACAAACATATTAGGACTGTCGGAGATCAGATGGAAAGGCTCAGTTCGAATAACATCTGATGAGTTCACAATACTATATTCTGGAAGTAATGATCATTAAAATGCAGTCGGTCTGATTTCAGATTCTGAAAGTTCTCTTGCTCTAAAGGAATTGTACGGTGTAAACGGGAGAGCAATCATTGCTAAGTTAAGTGGAAAACCAATGATATGGGAATAGTTCAAGTCCACGCTCCAACAGCTAATATGGATCCAATTAAAGTTGAAGAATTTTATGAAAGCATTGAAAAAGGGATGAAAAAACTTAATTCTCAAGACATCAAGGTAGCAATAGGTGATTTTAATGCAAAAGTTGGGAAGTACAGAGTAGATAAGATAGTCGGATCGTTTGGAATTGGGGAAATCAACGATAGAGGGGAAAGACTGGTATAATGGTGCAAAGAACACAACCTAGTAGTGACGAATACGTAGTTTAAAAACCACCCACGTAGATGTTGGACATGAAAGAGCCCTGGTGAAGGAGTGAGAAATCAAATCGATTTCATTGTCGTGTATCAAAGATTCCGCAACGCTATAACGTCATGTAAGTCAGTGCCAAGATATCGCAAATTCTGAAAACGTATGGGAAAAATAAAGGAAGCTATCCATGAGGCAGCTGCGTAAAATATTCTAAGAAACAAAAAGAAAGAACATAAGAAATGGATAACTCCCGAAATCCTCAACCTAATGGAGGAAAGAAGAAAATCAAAAGGTGATGAGACAACCTACAACAAAAAATGAGCAAACTGATAAAAAAGAAATGTAATGAAGCCATAGTTACGTGGATCAATGCACAATGCAAAGAAATCGAAGACAATAAAACTAAAGATAGTAGCTTTGTTCATCGAAAAATCAAAGAGATAACTGGAAAATATCAGTCACTCAGATCAGGATGTATCAAATCTAAAAATGGCAAAATTTTGATGGGAAAAGAAGAGATACATGATCTCTGGTCAGAATATTGAAGTTTGTACCACGATCAAAGAGGTCCTCCCCCGATTAAAAAGAACGATATTGACGGTCCTCCAATCCTAGAAGCAGAAGTAAGACAAGCAATGAAAAAGATGAAACATAATAAGGTCTCCGGTCCTCATGATATACGTATTGAAATGNGATAGTAGCTTTGTTCATCGAAAAATCAAAGAGATAACTGGAAAATATCAGTCACTCAGATCAGGATGTATCAAATCTAAAAATGGCAAAATTTTGATGGGAAAAGAAGAGATACATGATCTCTGGTCAGAATATTGAAGTTTGTACCACGATCAAAGAGGTCCTCCCCCGATTAAAAAGAACGATATTGACGGTCCTCCAATCCTAGAAGCAGAAGTAAGACAAGCAATGAAAAAGATGAAACATAATAAGGTCTCCGGTCCTCATGATATACGTATTGAAATGTTAACGGCTTTAGAAGAGCTTGGAATAAAAACAATCGCCACATTGTTAAACAATAGCTATAATACCGGAAAACTTCCAGTTGACTTGAAAAAGTCTATACTCATACCAATACCGAAAAAGGCAGGCACGTATGAATGTGAATAACAGAACCATAAGTCTAATGAGTCATCTCACGAAAGTTCTTTTGCACATATTAATGAAGAAAATGGGAAATAACCTCCATTTAGAAATTTCTCACACTCATTTTAAATTTTTGTTAGATAAAGGTACACGAAATTCAAATTTCGTACTCAGAATTCTTATGGAAAGATCAGTAGAAAAACAAGAGGACCTTAATCTGTGTTTTATTGATGACTCAAAGTGAGACATGAAAATTTGTTTGATATCATCTCCAATCTCAACACAGATGTGAAAGATATGAGATAATAAACCTTTACTGGGAGAAATTTGCAGCAGTTCGGACCAATCAGGAACCCAGCGCTTACAAACCAATCCGTCGAGATGTAAGACAGAAATGTGTAATATCACCGGATCTTTTTAATATCTATAATGAGATCATACTGCGTAACATTAGCAAAATGGATGGTATCAAAGTTTGAAGTGATAACCTAAAAGACCTTCGATACGCTGGTGACAATGTATTGATTGCCGACTCCGAAGAAAAACTTCAAAAAATTTTGGATGAGGTGGTGGGAAAAAGCAGACAGAGGCCTGGGATTGAACACTAAAAACAGAATGTATGAATATATCAAAGCGGGCGATAGTACCTGTTTGCATGATTAAGCGTTCAAAGGAAAAAATACAACAGGTGAACAGTTTTCGATATCTGGGAAGCAGAATAACATCAGATGCAAAATGTTTGTCAGAAATAAAAAGCAGAATCGAAATGTAAAAAACACATTCAACAACTTGAGAACATCTTTACCAACAGAAACATCAGAAATGATACCAAGATCAGAGCACTGAACATATGTATGGTCTGTACGAATGTATGGATGCGAAAGCTGGACTCTTAGCAAGGACGCGGAAAGAAGACAAGAGGCGGTTAAAACCTGGTACCTAAGAAGGATGCTAAAGATATCATGGATGGAGAAGAAATCAAACAAGGAGGTGATGGAAACAGCAAATTACAGAGCAACTGTAAGAGACATCTTTTGTTTCTGGGACACCTATGTAGGAAAGACGAACTTGAAAAGAAGATGCTATGTGGCGATAGAGAAGGGGAAGAAAAGCAGGGGTAGACAGAGAATAATATTTATGGACAGTCTTAATCAATGGACAACGCAAAACACATTAAAGCCGAGGTGATAAGGAAGACGGAAAACAGGAGATTTGGCGTGCCATGGTCGTCGATGTCTGTTCCAGATCTGACACTTGAAGAAGAAGAAGATATATATATATATATGTATATATATTTATTTAAACGATACGTATATAAACGATCATTAGTCATTTGCGCATTATAACATATTTTTACATTATAAAAATATTCTTATATGTATAACATAACTCCCGCATTCATTTCCTGGAGGACAACAATAGAATCAATAGTATGTCTTACATTATTCCAAAAGTATTGTTTCAAGCACAGGAGAAATTCACTTTTAAGCATTGTAAGCACTGAGAACATCAGTCACTCACCAATCGGATTTTTTGTTGACGAGATACAAAAGTACGAGGAACTGGAAAAGGCCAGATATCTGGGAAGGAAGGACAGTTGCCTTTCCTCTTTTTAGTATGTACTTTGATCTGTTTATGGTAACTGGATAATGGAGATGTAAGTCAATTGGGATCACCTGATTGTGTAGGCATCTTAAGGAGAACCTTCACTGACTGGCGAAATTAGCAATCTTTCTTCTTTTTAGATGTCAGCAGGTCTGTAGCATATTATCTCCATATTTTAATCCAGCAATCACAGTAAGAGTATATCCAACACTCTTTCAAAAATATGACTTTCAGCACTAAAAATATACAAGGCAGTTATGACACCGCTTCTAAAGTCAGCTCGATTCTTGTCCCACGTTGGTCCACACTGTCGATGTGTAAAACAGCTGTAACTAACTACTTAATTAGCCTGACGATGGGAGGATTATCTCTCAAACTGTAGAGCAGTAAAAGCTTACAATTGATGACATGATTAAGCTCCTATGTCTATGGGTTCCATTAAGTCCATAAATTTAAGCATTTTCAAGATTATTAAAGTGATTAAAAGAATTGGACCTTAGAGAAAAAACATGAAAGAAAAGCATTGTCAAGCTTAACAGTGTTTTTTAAAATGAAGGACCACTTTTAAAAAAGAAAATAATCAGAACTCTTTTGGTGTCCTCCTTTTTGAATATTTACTTCGTCTACAACCTTAATGCACATGTATTGGTTGAGCTACACGTCGCTAATGTGGTGCAGATTTATTTCCACACCCCATAATCTCTCTTTACCATCAAACTATTTATTTGTGTTTTTACTTTGTTCGCCCATCTTGAATAATTAGCACTTAAATAGTTTGTTGCCCACTTCTCAACTATTAATTTAGAGAAATACAAACAAACAACTTAAATTTTTTTAAAGTAAAGTATATTAGACCTTTTCTAGGTTGCCCACAGCAGCATTTTTGTCTGCTTGATAATAAGTAAAGAGTTGACAAGTAAAAATGTTCCATGTGCCAAAGTATACTTTTCTGTTAACGCTAAAATCATAGTAACTAAGATGAGCACTGTATAATAAAAATAATATATAACGGTTTATGATTATATTTATCAAAACAACCCAACGAGACAGAGATCACTTTAAAAAGCTATTGGGTATATTCTCAAGCAGAGTTTCACAACTACAGGTAATACATAAAACAGCACTGCATACGTTACCTATACATCTACAAACTGTGCATCTCGCTGTTGATTTTAGGCTTCTACGTCTTTTCAGTATTTTCTTTTAAAAAGGCTCTTGCTGGTGCACTTTTTCAATTCAATAGGCATATTTACAAACCACTTAAATATATTTACAATATATTATTTATTATTTTCATAAAAAATCCAAAAGGTCGCCTCTTGCAAATAGAAATCAGTGGCTCCTTCATATTTTATTAGTTGTTGCTGATACTGTCCTATATGTAAAGTTATTTGTCACTTTCATTGACCATATAATATTCGCTATGTAGACGGTTTGACAATCTTGAAGTAGATTCAAATAACGTTTACTTTTCTCGTGTTGGCGGTCTTTCAATCATTATACCTAGTGGTCCATCAAGCGATAAGCTATACATCCTAAAGCAAGACAAATACAAAATTAAAAGAGAATACTACTCTTTTTTTCTTTTTCTTTTTGTTTTAATGTTATTTTTCCCCAGTAATTGAGGCTCAGACGGTGCATTTCAGAGGGACTTTGTTTTGGCAGAGAGAAATATCTGCCAAAACAAAGTCCCTATGAAGGGCACCGACTGAGCCCCAATTACTAGAGAGAAAAGATTGATATAGTTAGGCTTCCTAATTGCAAAAAATTACATTAAGGTAAAAAGAACATCTTTGTAGAGTAAAGGGACTCCTCTATAGAATTTCGAGTTTCTAATCTGACGTTGCATTGCCTTTTTATTCTAATAGTGAAATAACAACATTCTCCCTACCAGATCAGAGAAAATT
This sequence comes from Morbakka virulenta, assembly GCA_003991215.1. Taxonomy (NCBI): domain Eukaryota; kingdom Metazoa; phylum Cnidaria; class Cubozoa; order Carybdeida; family Carukiidae; genus Morbakka; species Morbakka virulenta. Next base: position 545,519 of record RDPX01000145.1, read on the forward strand.
GGAATTTTAAGAGAATTTGACTTTCCTACAAATTTCTAAAAAAAGATCCCTTGTTTGCCACAGATATCTGATACTAGGGCGTGGTTTACTGATAGTTAATAGGTTAGGTTTGTTTTTTCTTTTTCCCCTAACCGTGAATTTCAATTAGAAATAAGTAATAAAACTAGTCTGAAATTCAGTTAACACCATTCACTCTTTCTATACCCAGCTGGATATTTTATTCTCTATATTATAACCAGACATTACGCTCCCTTGACAGAATATTAAATCAGCCCTGTATATGTGATTGGAATGTGATTTCTAACAATTGGGACTTGGAGAATGAATAGTGCACTTAAGTGAAAGATATGAGAGCGAGAATGATCAAGTGAAGGACATCGGCTGATGGTCTGGGTAGTAGACCATGTTGCCATGGTAGCCATAGGCGCTGATTCGAATCCAGTTTGATACGAACATATATTTAACTTTTTTTAAGTTCCAAATCCTCTCCATCTATATTATATTATTTTCCGATTATTACAGCGCTAGCCACTTTCGAGGAATTTGACTTCGTGACTTTGTGACTTCTTCCCAACGATAAAGCTCACATATCATTCCTCACTCCTCTCTACAATAACCCTCGTTCTAACCCTACCAGATTTTTTTTGAAGAAAGTAATTTGATCCTCTTCCACCGGAGAGTTAAATAGGCAGCTAAAAACAAATGTTTGTATAACTGATTTGTTCGTATAACTTATTCAAGTGAATTGTAAAAAAATTATTTTTGTCAAAATTCCAGAAAGCACTGTGACAGAAAAAGAGACTAAAATGTTAATGATTATTTACTTCTTTTACTTATAAATATAATGCGTTGTCATCCGCATTATTCATATACATGTGCTCAATCTGCAGACAGTACCGATTCGCTCGCTCACTATGGCCACCTAATGTTATGCCAGTTATGTTTATAATACCGTTTCGCCTTTTGTGGACTCATCAGTGCAGAACAGAGCTTCAAAGACATCACTCTGACAAGCTGAAACCTAACTCTCTGGCCATGTTGCCGGAGGAAACACAGCCTAAACAGCTACTGTGGGATCTTGTCTGGGTGCTCAAACTACGCAAGCACAGTTCTATATGCGCCATAGATGATGGAGAGGGAGAAAAAGGAAATTATGGCAATTTCATAAATACAGATATAAATTTAAAACCGGAATAGGTAAAAGGCACTTTTTATTTCCGAAAAGCAGTAAGCTATGTTAACAATAGGGAAAAAAGAGGAAGCCATAAAAGGTTATGAAAACATATGTGCAAATCGGTACGATGAAGTCAAGTTTCCTTTCATCTATGCTCAGCCTTCCTCGTAACCACTTAATTTTGTCCTTATCCTTTTTTTCTTTGTTTGGCTGTTGTTTTTTGGGCTTAAACCCATACAAGGCATAATGCCAATAGGTGTATAAAACCGTAAGGGAAACACAGAGAAAAACGTTAAGCCAAGCGACAAGAATTGGTCTCAGATGAAATTAATTCAAGTCATATTCTATCCGTGCCAGGCCTTCTTTGTGACCACTTACGTTTTTCCTATTGGACGCCTTGCAGGATAGACAAGCCACTGTTCTCAATTATGCTCTGTTACTTTATTAGTTTGTCTGTTGGTTGATTTTAGGGTTTAAAATCATACAAGGAATTTTTCATGTAATTTTAGGTAATCGCATGTAATCATGTTTTAATTAGATTCTATTACCTAAAGAGAAAATGTGCTATTTTTCGCTGTGCTTCCTGCAAAATATAAAAGTTTGTGCCATGGTACGACACAAAAATATCTATCTGTATATTATGTAATGCTAAGCCAAATTACTGGCTTTTTATTTATCTGATTAATACCAAATCTTTTTGGTATTTTTGGCCCACAGAATAGTGGTGTTGCACCCATCTCGATAACTGATGGGGCTACTCTTTTGACTGGTGTATCTGATATACTGGAGCAGTGGCGGAAGCAATTCGATACATTTTTTAACACTACCTCCACCACGGATGGTAACGTAATAGCTTTAATTGTCCATCTCGCTAAGATTCTGGAATCAGTCCTTGACCCAAATTAACAAGATGTTTTCATCTCCAAAAAAGATTTCATTTAATAAAGAACCTAGTAGAGATTCTATTCCCCAGAAGTGTTCATATATAGTAGGAGGAAACTGAAAAAAAGTTACATGTCCTCTTTGTGGAGATATGGTCGGCTGGCCGTCTCTCATAGGATTTCAAGGATGCTTGGATCAAAGCGCCTCTACAAGAACAAGGGCGTCAGAACCGTGTGTGATAATTATGAAGGGATATCACTTTAACTGATAATCATGGAGAGATATTTCTTTCAGGTGCTGGCAGACATTTGGTCAGGATGGTTCTTAATCGAATCATAAAGCACATTGTATATGACATCTACCCCAAAATCTCAGTGTGTCTTTTTCTCTGCTCGCAGCACCGTCTATATGATATTTTCACTTCGACAGGTTGCAAAAGAGGTGCTCGAGGAAAACTAAGAGTCCTAAATGGTGTTTGTTGATCTAACCATAGCCTTTGAAACTGTTAGTTGGGATGCTGTATGGTAAATTTTGAAGAAGATTCGAATTCCAGTAAAGATGCTTAATGTTATCATCTCGTTTCATTAAGGAATGAAGGCTAATGTTGTTTATGATGATATGTCAGGCTCGTTCGATGTCACAAATGGTACAAAACAAGGATATCTCATTGCTGCTATATTGTTTGATCTCTTCTTCTTCATGATGTTAAAATATGCATTTCCTAAGGTACAGAGTTGCGTAAAGTTCCAGTTTTGAACAACTGGTGGAACATTCATTTACTACTTTTCAAATTTAAAACCAGTATTCATACCATTATCATTCGTAATCTACTCTTTGCTAATGACCCTGAAATTGTTGCAACACTTGTTGAGGAAGCTCAATTACTTTTTTGAAGGTTTTCGGCTGCTTACAAAATTTTTTAAGCTCACAAAAAGCATAAGGAAAACAGAAGTAGTTCACCAACCATGCCCCACACCAAAATACATTCATCGCATAAAGCAGTAATCACCAGTTTACAAATTTCCTACAACACCATTGAATATTGATGAGAACCCTTTAAAGTACATAAAAACATTTTCCTTGGACGTAAAGTCAACATGAAGGGTCCCTGCATAATGAGATTACCAACCGCATTATTACAGCATTCAGTGCTTTTGGCAAGCCCCACCATCGATTATGGAATGAACGGGGTATCAGACTGGAAACAATAATTCAGGCCTCACGACCTGTTGTCCTCACTACACTGTTTTATGGATCAGAATCTTAGACACCATATTGCAATCAAATATCCCAAGTAGACGTCTGTCAAAATAGATGTTTACATGCCCTTTGTAGCTATAGCCTTGAAAACAGAATCTCTGACATAGACCTGTGTACAAAGTATAAGATTGGTGGAATCAAACTCTTCTCATACAGTCTGAGTTAAGGTGGACAGGCCATCTCTTAATAAGGGCTGATAACATGATTCAAAAATCTTCATATATAGCCAATTGGAACAAAAACACAGAAATGTAGGACGACGATGGCTGACGAGTAAAGACTGGCTAAAAATTAACCTGTCTGCAGTCAATATACCTCTCAACTCATTTAAGGCATCAGCTCAGGAATGACTAAATGGAGATCCATATGTTTTGGTGAATTAAAGAACTTTGAAGCTGAATGACTGAATAAGCTACAAGAATCTAGACAAAGGACAAAAACCTCGACTGCTCACACCTTGCTTATTAATACTATCACTTACTCAGAGGTCAGACGTCTCTGCACGTCACTAGCAAGTCTCAAGTGCCACGAGATTTAAGCACCCCACCCACCCTCGCCCCACCCAAAAAAGAAAATCAGGTGGGAGAGTTCATCGTATAAATTGAGATTACTTAATGCGATGAGTCAAAACTTTGGCAGATATATTATTGTATTTTTATTTATATATTCCGAAAAACATGTTTGTGTCAGTCTCGATTATAACTAGTGCCTATGCTCGAACACAGTTTGCTGCAAACATATCTTTTACTTCTTTAAAATTCCAAATCCTCTCCTTTAACGTTGTCTTTTTGTCTTTTTTGGACTTTTATCATTTCATTTTAATCTTAAAACTCATAGATTGAAAATAGCACAGAGTTAGAAAGGTATAAGAAATAATCGGTACCGACTGACTACAATAATTACATGACCAACCATTCAAGAGTATAGTCTCGAAACTTGGTACACTCATGTTTTGATGAGACTCTTAATGAACATTAAGGCTCCACTTGATTGGCACTACGACCGATCGAAGCTGTTAAGTAAAACCCTGTAGAAACGTCAGTATTCCAGTATTTGTTTGCTTTTAACAATAGTTAAAGACGCTTTCCGCTGCAAGTATAATTTAAGAGTTTCACACCACAAATGTATCTGCAAATTTTTTTAATTCGTATTTTTCTGTTATTCTATCTCTTTAATAGCCCAACCTGTCAAATAAGGCCAAAGGAATACCAAATAGCAGTAACACAGAGTTTATTGCCGACTGGAAACTGTGATATCATCTTGTGTCTGTTAAAGACAAGGCGATTTGAAAATTTAAAGACAAGAAAATTTGAAGACAAGAAGGTTTGCATCCAAGAGGGTTTGCCTAGTTTGTAAGGCATTATTAAATTATTATGAGCATGATGACATCTATAATAACCATAAACGTTTCAGCCAAGAGGAGTATGTTTAAAAACTTGCAATGGAATTGAAATGCAAAAGCGAATGCAGTTAATTTAACAGGCAATACTACCTGGACTACTTTCAATGAAGAATAAGAAAAAGTTGCTAAAGTACTAAGGGGAAAAAACCACTTAGCAAAGTGGATAGGGTAAAGGAATGCCCTGTCCGAGTTGTTGGGTTACACTTCGATAAGGTTCTAAAACACAATTAATTGCCCTGTTTTGGAGAACCGTAACTCGTTAGGCGCAAAATTTCACTAAAACAGCAAAACAACTTGCTATAATATTTCAGAAGAAAAAAATACTTTTTTTCATCGCTTCGAATTAATCAACTGATCACATTGACTAGGACTAAGGTTTACACTTCAGTTGTTGCATGACAGGAGATTTTCCTTCCTACAAAGAATTACTGACATTATGTACTCCTGCCGGTACAAAAGAAGAACTTGATCGCTTCAAATTCTTTCAACAGACGTTCTTAACCTTTAATAAATTCAATTGTTATCGGGAGTGACAAAAAAGTGTATCTTCCAATACAAGAAAATATGTGGTTTTTGTTGCACAAATAAGAAAAGATAGTAACAGATCTTGATACTCTTGTTTCTTTTTATTGTTTTCAGTAAATGTGAACTACACTTGAAATGATACAACACAGCAGTGTCAGCTTTGGGGCAAATCAAGTCTGAATGATGAGGTGATAAATGTGAATTAACTGTATTACGAGAAATTTCAGAAAACCGATGGTTAAATGTTGTAAAGAACAGAATCAGTAAGGTGAACTATAAAAACTTCGGAATGAATATTTGATTTAATGCGCATTTTTATTTTATTTGTGTTCAGTTGAAATATTCTTTGTATAAATATTTTGTTTCTTAAATCTTGTTCTATGGTAATGGTAACAGTTACACTTCTAGAGATAGAGGAGCTTTACCACGCTTGAGGATGGAAGAAGTATCCCTTAAAATGTAGCTCAGAAAAAGCTTACGAAAAAGCTTATAAACTCCCACAGGTCTATCTGTGGCTTCGACTGACTGTGTAAAGTCAAGAATTTTCAAGTTACATTTTATCTACAATAAACTAAAAGCATGCCAGAAGTATCTTCGTAGATTACAAACGCAATAAGTTAAACGTCCCAATGATGGTCATGATGAGAATTGTAATTTTCCACGAGGAAAATCTGTCAGTGATGGCAAAGAAAAGAAACAGGTGCAACGATCATTCCATTTCTTTTCTCTTTGATACAGACACACCTCCATTTTTGTAATAAATACCAAGGAGTCTGGAGACCATAATAATGAAATAAATGGACAAAGTCCATGGCTCAAGTTGATGAAGATTTACTTGCTGCATGAAGATTATAATTTCAGCGTTGCCAGTTTCAAACATTGGATATGCATTAGCTTTTTACCTAAGAGGAATTGATCATTGCGGAAATTGAAGGTGGATGCATAAAGTATGGGAAGCAAGGAAGAAACAGTACCATCAAGCGAAGGAAAGGCAGTAAGGCGAAAAACACGGCAAAGAACTTCTTCTGGGTCATCACAAACGGAAAGTTTGAGTGGTCAGGAGGCAGGTGTTGGAAGTTCAGAGAATGTACAAAACTCAGAGGTCAGTATATTTAGCATAATGTTGTTACCAGCCATCATTTAATGTTAAAATGAATGATAACCCAATGGTTTCAGTTATCAAACACCATTAGGACTTTTGTTCGCTACCTGGAAACTTAAACTGTCCAACAGAGAACATGATATGCTTAGTAGCATTACGTACAACCAGTCAAGCTAGCGAGTAATTGCCGACCTTAACTTTTTGTGTACGATAGGATTACCCACCACATAATTTATCCAACTGTCACACTTCGCGTAAATAAATTTCCCCGTGTTATTTTGAAATGGAACAATCAAACTAGCAAGGAACAGCATCACCTCTACCGCAAAACTTCAGCAATTTATATTGAAGCCTTAGTATCCAATAGACCCAAGGAAATTATTAATAAAAATATATATTAAAAGCTTTCTTGTGAAATAACTGAAAGTACGTTCTTATCGCTGAGATTGACTCAGCTGCATGCCAAGCGCTTGTAATTGTATATGAATTGGACAATTCACAGTAAAGATGCAGTTATTTTACATTCTTCCAAATATGCCGCACGCAGAAAACATATTGGCAGATGGTCACCTTTAAAATGACGTTTATCATAAAGAAGAGGCTTCATGTCTTACCCAGTAGCTTAGAGTTGACAAATGCTTTTGTTCTTAGCCTTTATCATTTAATTTAAAGCTTTTTTGCTTTGTACTAAACGCCAAGGAGTGAAGACAGTCACAGAATGTAATGTACACATCCCGATAATTCTTGCACTGGTATGGCTTGTTGACAAATGATTTTTGACGCCACTTTTATAGAGGGTTTGGGTAACCATATGAGTAAACTGAATAGTACAATAAATAAATCGTTATTTTGTCAGTAACTTATGAGTGACATTTGACATCAGGGATAACAACCAGTAAGTATAACTGCCTCAGTAGACTTGTGTATTGACTGTCTCTTTGCTTCTTCTGAAGTGAAAACAAACCAATTAGCCATTTAGTAATAAACGATGGACAACAGTGAAATGAAATATTTGTGTTAATGTACTTATTTTGCTGTATATTCCATCTTCACATTTTTCATGTTGCGCCTTGTGCAACAGAGTTGAATGAAATAATATATTTCCACCTGCTTCTATCCATTGCTGGTCTTTCAGCCCTTTCATATCCAAGTCCATTCCACATAATGAGGTTATGCCCATGTTGTTTTGCCTCATGATATACCCAAATTATGTTAACATGTTTTTATGATTTGTGTAATCTGTATTTCACAATCAGTTGTTAGCAATATAAATTCATTGGTGATATTATCAATCAATGTAAGTGTGCCTCTGATTTTATTAAAAACACTATTTACTTGATATTCAGCATATTACTTTTTACTCATTTTTAACATCTTCAGTGATCAGTACATGGCCACAAATTTCCATGCACTTGTGGTATTAGCTTAGTGGCACATCCCCTGGGTGGCAGATGGGGGGAGCCCTCCAATTACAGGGAATTGCATCAAATATGACCAGAATAAGATGAGGGGGACCAAATACCTCTGGAAGGAGTAAAGCCCCCAAATATCAAGTGACACCTTCCTTGTCAAGGCACAGTGTGCATGGGCCTTTTTTTGTGATGGACACATCCAATTGCTCACCAACTCTACCCTAGCTTATTGGTCACATAGCATGGACTCTGGGCAATAGCAGTGTACATCTACCAGTTCATGGCAAAGCAGTACCACTGGTCAATGTATATCAATAATGGTCCAACACATGCTAGCATGTAAAACGGACGTTAAACCGAATATGATGATGATGATGATGATGATGATGATGATGATGTGAGTAAGTAAAACAAATAGCACCAGGATTAGAAACCCTGACTCCTCTGCCTCAGTTGAGGGAAGTGAGCACAGTAATGTAGCAAACATGATGCAGGTCACTCAAATCTTTCAAGGAGGTGATCTGCTGAACAGCGGCACTCATAGAGATGCAAAAATCAGTCCCAACAGGGAAGCCTCATCACAGATAGAGCAGATGTGTTTTGAATTCTAGGGCTTACCCAGGGTTTGACTGCAGCAATGATCACAACTTAGTCATAGCTGACATTAAGCTCAAAATCAAAGCACAGAACAAATGGAGAACTCCACTGTTGTATAACCTCACTGCACTTGAGGACTGCCAGGTGAAAAACGAATATGCAGTCATTATTAAAAACAGATTGGAACAGATGAAATTATTACAAGAACTGGAATCCCTAAATGTGGATGACATGTGGGAAAGAGGCAAAGAAGTTTTCAACAGTAGCATCAGACAAAGTTGGTAGGGCACTGAAGAGAACAAAAAAGCCATGGGTAAACAAAGTGGCATTAAAATTAATGGATGAGAGACACAGACTTAAAAAGCACAAACACCAAGATGCTGCTGAGGGGAGATGATACCAGAAAGTTAGCTTGCATCTGCAAAGACAACTATATATATGTAGTTTGGTACCCACATAAGGATAAAGGTATGTAGTTTTGACAGTCAGTATTATAAAGCATAAAGAAAAAGGTTAAAAACTAGTGGTACTTAACAATTACAAACTTACATCATTTGTACATTCGATGTACATTCACCTCTGCATATACCTATTACTTCAGAGCCAGTGATTTTGCTTTCCTGTTATGTGAAGAGGTAAGACTATTCTTTTAAGATATTCTTTTCTTTACCATGTGTTTAACATTGCAGTTGATATTAAAACCAAGACCTACAGTAGTCTTTTTGACCTAGGCTTTTTGAGCTGCATGTAAATCATCCTGAACTTTGGACCTATTCATGTGGACCCCAGGTTTTGAATGATCCACACTAAAGCACTTTATCCATCCAATTAGTAGTGTTAACCAAGAAAATTTTAGTCAAATGGTGTGTGGTCAGTCACACCATTTTTAGGCCCCAGTAGTGGGTTCAAACCATCTTTAGTTTTCTATAAAGTTTAATACAAGTTGTCTTATCACAGTCCCTTTTTTTCATGGTAATTATTTGCGGTGGGAAACCATATACTTTCACTTTTTTCTACATTACTTTCTTGGGAGACTATAAGCCTTCTTAAGTCAATATGATTGTTGGAGTGGTGTTGCAGTTCTGAAACTGTACTCAATGTCACATAGCTGACAGTTTAGTTCTTATATACATAAAGTACCATTTGTTTAATGGTTAACAGGCTTAGCTTACAATCATATGACTCCTGGTGAATACTGACTTCCATTTTTTAGAGGGATTTTTGACATTTACTATCATTTAGATAGAAAAATACATGCCCAGATTAAAAGTACAAAAAGTTAAGCACTAAAGGTGAATTCTGATGAGAAAGGCAGTGAATATCATGAAACAAGGGTCCTTGCTCATATACAAGAATTATGTAAGTTCTAGTGATTGAAATAGAATGCAAACCTGTTAAAACTGTCAGTAGGAACTAGTCATCCAAGGAACACAAGTATAAAATCAAACATAAAATCAAACATAAGGGATCATTAAAACTGCACTACAATTAGTAACAAATATAGTACATAACTATTAAAATCATTGGACTTATTGTTTATTTGTGATGGAAAATAGATACTGTAGTACTTCAGTTGTTTGGAAACTTATGTATGTAAATTGTCCTTGTAAACATGAGGTTTTAAATTTTCAGAAATCTGCATGCAACAAGGTATGAAGAATCTCTTAAAATCGAGTTCTTGTTATGTTTTTATTTTTTATCTGGATATTTTTTACTGGAAATGTTGAATCTAAAAATTTCATTACTAGTTATTCAGCACTTGTGATCCCACAAGTGCTGGGCTGTTACTTTCCATGTGAACCAGACTATGAATCTGTGATACAGTTTGAGCACTTGCTATTGAACTCCTTGTCATCATCAAAATAGCAGTTACTATAACATTTGCTGCTACTTATTTGGCTGACCCAACAGTAATAGATAAATTGAGTTACCAACTGTAGTTGACCCAATTTTAATAGAGCATTTCCTGATGATTGTCAGTCATATGCATTGCCGAAGCAGGTTAAAACCGTTTTGATATTTCTGGCTGCAGTTCATGGCAAGCAGGATTACATTTTTAGCATGCAGCTCTGGTTCAGACACAAAATTTCTGTTCCATGTATTGTGATACACTATAGGGATATACAAAGACAGTCCCAATATGACAAATAGAGACTTCCATTAGCTAATGTATCTTTGTACTACCTAAAGAAAGTCATCCATGTGGTTCTATTGATATGTGATTTTGGCCAACAACTTGTAGTATTGTATGCAGTTTGGCATGTGACTGATCACAGTTGAAGTAGAATTTGTTGAAGGTTATAGCTGAAGGTGGCCTCAATCTAAAAACCTTTCCTTGAACTGTAAGCAATGTTACTTTACATCATTTATCACAAATAAATGTCTCTTACAGGAAAGACTGTTAGAAATTTTACTATCATTTTAAAGGCACTCACCATTCCAGACATTTTCAAAAAGCACTTTACTTTGTTTGTAAAATTTTTCACCACCAGTTTTAATCACATCAGAGAGAAAACCATGAATATGTGTAATCCTGTGGGAGTTTTTTTGAGTCACATATACATTTTAATATTTAATAGACAGTTTGGTCAAGCTAATGAACTGGTAAAAGATACTTTATATGGATTAGGGAAAGGTTATCCTAAATCAGATGGTGAGTAGAGTTTGAATCTTTGTTATATGATTGATGTTTATTGATGTAAACTTTCTGTATGTGGTATGTAATGGATACAATATTTTTGTATTTTTTAAATAGGATACCAAAAACGACAGTCCTGCCAAAGTACCAGTTATGTTTGGATCAATGACACCAAAGTAAGTGAAAAATCCAACTTGTTATGCTTAGATACAGACAAGCAAACTAACACCACAGCCCACATTTAGGAAGTATACACCAAGATATGCAGCCACCCAGGGTAACATACATTTATTTCAGGTGACTGTGTATGTATGAATGTATGTATGTATATGTGTATGTATATATGTATGTATATATGTATGTCTGTGTGTTTCCTAGCACTATGACTTGGTAAAATACAGCTCTTCATGTACAGTATGAAAGTAATAAAGCTATGTAGGAATGCTGCTCACCACTTGTCTCTACCTCAAAGGAAACCCAGTTGTAATGATTTACTTGCTAGTTCATGCACAATACCTTGCTTGAGCCAAAGATCAGAGGTCTGAGGAAAGACTATAATTTGAATGTTACAAGTTTTTGGTATGGCAGTTATTTGGTAAATATTTTCATCATAATTCCACCACTAAAAAACTTAAAGGTTCTTTTTGATAAGGTTAAATTTAAAGATTTGTAACCAGGATAGCTAAGCTATTCCTTCATTTTAATTTTTCTTTTGTATGTTAATCACAGTTTTGGCAAGGCAAGATAAGGGCCTGGGATACAATTTGTCTTACCATCCAAGTAATGATTATTTTCCAGAATGACCATTGTGACTTATTTATTGGCTGGCAGTAGAATTATGGTATTTCATCTTTTTTTCAAAAAATGTGAAAATGACCATAAAATTACATTGGTGGCCTTGCATGCACCCATATTTATTAACCTTGCTAATACATGAAACTTTATTTTTCTTTTCCTTATTATTTACATGTTTGTTCAAGAGGGAAAAATATAACTTAATCAAATATAATGGTATTAATGACAATGATAATGATAATCCTGAATACAAGATGAAAATTGTCTACATATCTCATGTGCAAATCCAATTGTTAATTGAATTTCTGTTATCAACACTGATAATAGAGAGTTTGATTCCAATGCCAAGTAGTTTTATATTTCATTTTTTCTGATATTTATTTCATTGTTTCCCAGTGGTATGTTGGTGTATTGCTTGCAAAAGCATGTTATGTCTTCTTAGCAGTGCACACAGGGTGGTAGGTAGGTAGGATGAAATGAATGGGAGCTAAAGTATTTGTAGACTAGCTATATTCATTTTAGGCTGCTAAAGCCTTGAAGTGAGAAGTCTTATCAGTTTTCCTCCATCAGACATTGTGAAGCTAGTCCTCAAGCTACAGTGGACTTCCCATATCTGAAGCCTAATTTTTTCTGTTGATATGTTGATGTATGGCTTGGAAAAGCACAGAAATCAGCTAAACAGTGCATGAACATAAAGCCAGTCTTACAAGGTTTTCAAAATATATAGTTGCAGTTAAAGAGAGTCGACCCATTTTTTTGCCTTATGATTTTGTCTAAGCAACTTTTTAATATTGAAACTGATTAGAGTTCATAATTTTCTGCCATTGTCACAGGTGGAAGAATTGGTGGATTAGAGGATTCTTCACACTTTTAATGTTGGCAGGCTTTGCTGTAGTACTCTACATGGGACCAGCAGCCATTCTTTTATTGGTAAGTGTTTGCAACCTATTTAAACATGTTTTGTACAGTGTGTTCTTGTATAGTAGTCAGATTCGCCATTGCTGAAAAATGACTCTACTATAATTGTTTGACTCCTAGTTTTACAACTTTTAACTACGAAAAATATGTGAATAAGCTTTACGACAACCAAACAGGTTTTCCACACAGAAAGAAAACAACTCAAATAAAATATTGGCTTTTGCAGATGTATTAAGCACAGTGGCCACTAAAACCAGGAGTATAACCGAAAACGTCGGATAAATATATGTACTATAAATAATTAACATTGATGTCATAAACGAAAATTGAGAGAAATCAAAACATAGGGAATCATTAACATGGGAAAATCTGTACAAGAATACAGGTGAGGTAAAAAAAAATCTGGGAAAAACATTTAGTTTCAAATGCTAAAAGGGATCTCATCTGTGATGAGAGTGGCCTAATACGTAGGCTAGTTTCACCCAATTATCTGATAGGCACACCTTCTTGTTCCAAAAATATGAGCAACAGTCATATCAAAACAAGATAGTGAAAAAGTGCAATACTAAGGCAATTTCTTTTCAGACAAAATGTACTGTAACAATGCCTTTTACTACCTATATTTCAATGCTTCCAGATATTGGGTGGGGCATTTGAAACTAACTTAGCCCTTAGACCAGCTTACGACTTTCACATCTGCAGGACTTTTAACACCCTCCCAAACAGGTGTTAAGTTAATGGCCTTTCCTAGGTTCAGTTAAACATTTTGATGTTTTAATTGATTTGGAGCCAGTGGATTTCATCTGAAGATATGGCGTTCTTCTCGTTGTAAGAACGTCATTTATTTTTCTGGACCTGCCCCTGTAAATGGTATAGTGGTCGACTTGATATGTGCAAGAAACAGTTTCAGATACTGAAACAAAACCTCCTGTGCCTACCAGATAATTGCGTTGCTACTCCTACGCAACCATTTGGTCAGCACAATAAGTAAGGCCAAGACTTTTCTCACTACATAAATACAAATTTTGAAGCCAGACTGTTTTTGGACTTGTATCAATCGCTTCATCAAAGATGCTATTGTTTTGGTAAATTGACTCTAGCCTCATTGATAAGAAACCAATTGTTATCACCGCAGTCTTAAACTGACCATAATTGACAGATTTGGCTGTGGATAAGGCAATATTAATTTTTTTTAAATAAAACCAGTTGTTTTTATTTCGTGGCGCAACTGGTACCCATATAGAAGAAAAAGTGTAACCTAAAAACGATTCATTGTGCATAAATGTAGAAAATAAAGAGCTTGGTCTCACGCTTTAAAGTACGAGAGAACCTTACTCAATTCCAACAACAATTTTAAGACACACATAGGACAAATCTTCACCACTTTACATCACTCAAGTAAATTAATAAAGAAACTGTTTAAGCATTCAGTTTTTGGCAAGCTGTAATTGCTGTGAATCATTAAAAGGGATTATTCATTGTACAGAACTTAAACATTAACACTAAATACGTGTTTATTTTGATCGAAAGCTTTTCCATTGCTACTCGACTGTGCAAGATACCATACTTAGAAATCAGATGTCAAGCCATATTTTATCAATAAGGCTAACAAAGGATTGAAGGCAGTAAAAGTTAACGCGCTTTGTGATTGTATTGACTGCAGCTTTCCTAACTATATATTTAAAAAGTCAGCAAAACAGTAGTAGCTTTAATCTTAACAGTCTCAATCCATCATTAATGTTTACTACCAAAATAAAACAGGGTAAACATTTACCGTTTTTATGTTATTTATTAGGAGTATCCCCTACTCCTTTCAAAACTAGTGTTTTCAAGGCAACCACAATTGAAGACTACGTACATGCAGTTGAAGAATGGCTTCATGAAGCGTTTGGTTCTTCTTGCTGACTTTAATTTCCTTTCTGATAAGTTGCTGGAGAAATAGAAAATATTAAGAAAACTCATAACTGTTTACCCGACTGTTATATTAAAAAAGAACTATTTGTTATAAATTTTTGTCTCCAAATAGCTAACAGCCCCCTCCACCCCCAATATGCCCTGTCAACCACAAAGAACATTTCAGATAGACTATTTTTTCGATCAATCTTTAAGGACCATCGTAGGTAGTAGGCCCTCAGGACTGATAGGTAGAATAACACAGCATTTACTTAGTATTTGGAGACAAAAATCGTTTGTTAATTATGCTTTTCCAGAACGATATTCCAAGACTAAGTTTTAAATTTTGATCCGTCTATAGCACAGTACCTGAATGATGGATGCGGTGAAAATTTTGAAAATAACAATTGATTGTAATTGGCAGAGAAAGGCCTTAATTCCATCTAGGAACATTAGAAGTTATTCTTAATCAAGCTTTATCACCTTTGTAGACAAAAAATTTGTGTATAGGAGCAGGGAGTAACACAAATCCCAGACTGGACCTAACCCAGCCTTTTGGGGGACCTTGATAAATTGCGCTTGACTTGAAAAATATGGTTTGAAACAGAATGTCGTGACGTTATTTGCAATATCCATATTGCTCAGAAATATGTGCCAACACCACACCCTTTTCCTGAAGATGTCAATCAAGCATACTTGCCCCTCCAAATAATAAAATGACGCTTTATTCCTTTATTCCGTAGTAAAATGTTTATTATGGAAGGGTCCAATTAGAATGTTTAGTGACTTAATAAACTGATCAACATTTTTATACCAAAATTTGCTAATATCTATGTATGATGTTTATCGTAATCATTGTAGTATTTGTGATGGTAGGTGCAGCAATGATCGTGATGAAATTTAGAGCTTTGATGTCTTGCTTTATGGATATGATAGTAATAATGGTTTTGATCATTATATACTTGGTATGATTATGAATCCAGTTATGAAGATGAGTATGGATATGACTTTGCTTATTTTATGTATTACGGAACATACAGTTAATAGTGGAGTACAAACACATAATTTTTCTTTAGGTATTCAGTTATTGTATAAATTTGGTTTATTATATTAAGATTCTTAAAAAACATTTTTTTGTAGGTTTTTCTTATCCAAGCGAAATGCCATCAAGAAATCATCAATGTTGGTTATCTTCACTACAAAAAATATAACTTGCCTTGGATAAGAACAATTGGATGGTAAGGCTCTTAACAAAAATAATACGTGTAAAATGAAATATGTTGTAAAATATCGACAGAAATCTTTATTTTTGTTTACCATGTTTCCTCAGTATTACACCCAAAGGAAGACACCTTAATTTGATACCTGGTAAGGGAGTGCTAATCTGGTAGTTTTTTAAAGTACAGTAAAAAAATTATGAAAATATTAAGTTAATTATCAAAACTTGGACTGAATTTGTCACGTAAAAACAAAATTTCTCGCATTCTTGCATTTAGATTTTAGATGACTTGATGATATGATCAAGTATGGATCATAACGATATACTTTAGACTTTGTATTATGCGCTTGAAATTTTTATTGTTGTTGTTTTCGACTCTGCCAATCCTGTCACTCCAATCAAGCAGTTTTGCTTGCGTTATATCAATTTATAAACCCTGATTATTGTCGTCTATTTCAGGTATTTTCTAGGCTGTGGAAATTACTATTTTTACGGAGAAGCTGTAGTTCAATATATCCAAGCTCATGTTCACAGGGTATGGAGTTTGTTAGTGCTCATATTTCAATATTACTTAATTTATTGAATATAATGTGACTCTGGAGATTTTGGTAGTAAATAAATGTGGAGAAACATAACGATCTAAAGTCTAATTTTTATATGTTTTTACTTGTAGTGTATTAATAGCAGGGTACACACTCGACCATGAAAAGTTCTGAATATCGCAAAAATACTTTTGGACAGTTGTGAGCGCCGTTTTTCCTCTCTCTCGAGTGCAGTTGTATTTTTAATTGCAAAAGGGGCTGTTTCTTATATCACACTGTTGTATTTTTTGTGGAAATGGTTTTGTTTAAGTTTGGTTTTAATCTTTAGACTTAAAAATCCCAACTGTATGTTTGCAGCTTGAGCCATCTTGTAACAAGGCTTGTTTGAATCAATTTCATTCCTGTTGTGTTTGACCCAATTTTTTTCCGTGGGCTCGTAATACTTTGTAATCGATCTGCTCGTTAATGGTATTTTACAAGCGGTTTTCTTGCCACTGAAAATTGCATTGCTTCGGCTTCAGACTAAGGTATCGATTTGAGAAAGATGAATCGTCACATTGGTCATATAAAAGGAGACAGAAGATGTCTGTTTGCATTCAGAAGTCACTAGTTTTTATGACTCATGACGTGAAAATCTGTTTTAAGAAACTTAATATTGCATTTGTGTATCTTAGTGTTCGTCTCACTTGCTCACCAGTTCGTCTCACTTGCTCACCAGTTGGTCTCACTTGCTCACCAGTTACCTTTTAGCATTTTTGATGACCATGACTACTTCAGAAAACATTTCTGCGTGAGGACTTTACTTATATATATACATATTTGGTGTATACGTAGATACGTAAGCTGCAAAAAGGATGAGAAGATTAAGGCATCTTCATGTATCATGTACATTTTCTGGGGCATGATAGCGTACTTAAGTATGATAAAGAACCGTTTTAGGGGAATAGAAAAGTCTGGAATGCGTTTATTTATTAAAAAAAAACTGTNCTTGCTCACCAGTTCGTCTCACTTGCTCACCAGTTACCTTTTAGCATTTTTGATGACCATGACTACTTCAGAAAACATTTCTGCGTGAGGACTTTACTTATATATATACATATTTGGTGTATACGTAGATACGTAAGCTGCAAAAAGGATGAGAAGATTAAGGCATCTTCATGTATCATGTACATTTTCTGGGGCATGATAGCGTACTTAAGTATGATAAAGAACCGTTTTAGGGGAATAGAAAAGTCTGGAATGCGTTTATTTATTAAAAACTGTCACAAATAGCTAGCAATATATTTTTATTTTTTATTTTTAAGGATGAGCTTGGTATTCTGGTAGCCTACCATCGATTTATATCATTTTCCCTCTACACTATTGGTAAGTATTGGACCCGAGGTTTCTCAAGAGTAGTTTTGTTGTACTTTCTGCATAATCATCTATTAAGCTAATAATATATATCATCTAATATAATAATGGTAATAATAGTAATGGTAATAATAATAGCGGTCCTTAAGCACTGCTGGTATCTTGACAAAGAATTTTTGAAATAATGTAAATTATTGCGATGAAAATTATATATGTGCATATTCATATAAAGGAAATATGCAGCCTCCTGATAATATACAAAAATCTTAACCTTGATTGAATTTTTTAATGCTAGTGACCTATATATATATATATATATATATAATTTTTAATTAATACGTATATATTTTTAAGTTAATAACACATGCATGTATGTGATTAATTTTTGAATTTGTTACAGTTACTCGAAAAGTGCAATCGAAATCACTAGATAATTCATATAACTGAAAGACAAGAAGCATACTGAGCGACGTATTACGAAGGCGGGGGGCGGGGGGGTTGTTGGAGAAGATGATACCATCTGCTCCACCGAAGCAGAAAGGAAAAGTAATAAAATAAAACAATAAAAACAATGAGATAAGTTAAACAAAATAGAATGTTAAACTAATGCTGACTAAAAGACACGGTAGCAACGTTAAGTTTCGTGTTTCGACACATCAGGACCAATGGAAACAAAACACTTGAAATTGCTACCGTGTTTTTTATTTTTTTCCCGTCTCTATCTTTTAATAACTGTATGTATATATCAAACATTTTGTACAAACCTTGGCACGGCGTATTTTGTATTTATTCTAAATGAGCCGTGGCTTAATGGTTAGTGTAACTGCACCGTAACCAAGACGTTCCGGTTCGATTCCCCGAGCGGGCGACTTTGGAACTTCACAAAAGAAAAAGTCATTGGTTGGCGTTAGAAAGGGCATCCAGCTAAGAAATTTCCTCACTGCCAAATCAAAGTCCCTATGGCGGGCACCTTCTGAGCTTCAATTGCTGGGGAAAATGACGTTAATCCCCCCAAAAGAAAAATTCTAGTTGTGATTAATTCACCACCACGCCCCCCACGCCCCATCGGTAAGCCTTCAATGGTATTTCAATTTTAAACTTTCCATGGTTTGAATACTTATGGCCCTTTATGTTTGATTTTTGATTTGCAATCATGTTTAAAAGTACGTCAAAATTCTTGAGTATTGAAAAGTTTTGAGTCGATAAGCAATGAAAAAGAGCAGGGAGGTACTGATGGTGTAGAATGTAACAGAAAAGCTTAAACAAGTATTTATTGTCCAGCGTATGGGGAATAAAGAGTGATTTCAATTTCAAGAGTAACGACTTAATGTAATAAAATATTTCTCCGCAGTGAAATTTGCATATTTGATTGTACACACTGACAAACCGTATATTATCATTGAGTTTCTTTCAAATTAGGTATCATTTTGTTTGTGCTTAGTCTCAAGAAAAACTACTACAAAGTTCAATTTGCATTGGTGAGTAGTGTTATCTTTACATTTAACATATGTGCTTACAATATAAATAGTTAAAAAGGTTAATTTAAAACTGCTATATGTAACTATTTGCTTTCGTAAACTACTTCAGACGAAGCTTACTGTGAACTTTTGACCAGTCGTATGAAATTTGTTTTGGCTTAAGTTACTTTTCCCTTTAGATTTGTGAAAGGAAAAAAAGATTGCGTTAAAAGATTATTATAGGAAATGCAATACAGTGCCTTTCCATTTTATATCATATATGGGATGCCCAGTATACGCTTTTGTGAAACTGAGTGGACAAGCCTTATCTTTGCTTTAAAATTAATGGATTCGTTCCTGTTTTCAGTAGTTACCTATACCAATTAAAGGTCCTTTTTTAAAGAAAATTCATTTGGGCGCAAGAGATTTGTAGCTGTGAAGGAGAAAGCAATTGGTTATAAATCAAACTTCATGTGCCTTTAAACTCTTCCTGTATTAGGGGAGCTTTAATTGAGTGTTTTGGTGATTTTTCGTAAGCAAAAACAATGGAATACCCCAGATAATCTACCGACACGGGGTTTTTTATCGGAAAGTAGCAAATTTTTAAAAAGTTTTTAAATTTGCTACTTAATATATATATATATATATATATATATATGTATGTTATTATTACAGAATTTTATTAATTTTTCATACTAGTAAATCACAATAAAAAACCCGCAAAGGTTCATTCCTACTGAAATTAGTTGGCATGTATCTTTTTGTCAGATCTTTCGTCAATGCCACATCAGCCTAATCAAGAAGTGTTTTTAGATCGATCCGGTGAGATGAGATGAGATGCTCGTAACACTGCAACTTTGCCAAAGCACGTGTGGCTTTTTACGTCTTGTATAATTTTCATATTTCCTTTTTTACTTTAATTTCAGTTTGGATGGAATCATATTACTCTTCTCATGAACTTGGTTCCCTCCTCAATGCTGATGCACAATGTTTTTGTTGGCCTGATATGGTGAGAACAAGTGTAACATAAACAATGTTGGTTTCTCTCTTAATTAAGCCATAAAACAATAAGTAAACAAGTATATTGAACTTCCCAAGCATTTTATGAATGGCAATATTTTGTTTGCTGAACAAGTTCACAAGGAAGCACACCAAAACACCTATACTTTTTGTTGGCTATTGGGTTTATTATATTCTAGATTAACGAGCCCCTCACCCCAGTCAAAGGTGTGAATACATGGAAGGCGCACGGCAATTCTTCAAGGCAGCCTGTTTTTTGAAGTTTGTAGTTGATCCGCAACGTTAATTTTTGTATTTCTAATATATGGTCAAGGATAGTGATGGTAATTCTAATATTGGTAAGAATTGGTAGTATTGAGCGTGATAGTTGTAATTGTACTGTATGGAAGGACAATAACCGTAGCAGTAGTAGTAACCATAAGAATGGTAACTAGACATTCTTTAACATATTTATGAACTTAAAAGTGATTTACAGCAGTAAAGAAAAATTTCTGTACCCTCAAAAGAAGTAAAAGGAGGGGAAGGAGGAGCGGTAGTTCCAGAAGGAGCTGTAGTAATGGGTGAGTGGTAGCTGTAGCCATGGTATAAGCTGTAGTAGTAGTAGCTGTAGTTGTAGACAAGCTGCAGCAGCACCACGGACAACAGCAACAGCACCTGGTGCTCGCCTGATGATAAACTCTTTTTCACAACCGTGTAACAGGACATTTGCGTTTCCACGAACAGTCTCATGGCGCTTTGTTTTCCTAAAACAGATATTCAAACGGTGTTAAATTGTTGGCCACTTACCAGGCTTGTGCTTTTCAAATTCTATTAAAACTTCTAGTGGGCTGAAAATGTAAAACGTCAATGGTGGTACTGACATAAAAGACTTCATCCAAAGTTTTGGGCTATTATGTTTTGGAGTTTGATACACGGGCCTTTCCATTGGGGCTCACCGTGATGTAGAAATGGGTAGAAATAATCCCTAGGGTAAAATATTTTTTTCTCGAGTTTTGCTAGCTTTTTACCCATAGCACTTTGTAAACATATTGTTCAAAACTGGCTTTATTTTTATTGTAGGTTTTATCTCCCAATTTCGATGGTGATATGCAATGACATTTTTGCTTACATTTTTGGTAAGTCCGCAAGCATTGATACTTTCCTAAACCCAATTTTGCTTCTCTTTGGGGAAAGGGGGAAGGGGCCTCTCCGTTTGCTTTTTAGTAGATAAGTTCAAACTGTAATAACGCATCATTTAACCTTTTCAACCTTTCTAAAAAATTGTCAAGATTTTCAAAAAAATGGTAATTTTAGAATTAATTTGTACCACGACCAGCAGTTCAGATCAGCAGACGCCTCTAAGTTCAGTTCAAACTGCAATAAAATCCAAATGATAGGAAGCAAGCTCGATTTTGGTGATTTACTAATATTTGATTACGTGTGATTTGTTTGTGCTTTTATGGAGCCCTATATATTTTGTTAATGAATTACGAAAAATTTTATGTTACAAATTTATTTTGTGGAGTGTATGCCTACCTGATATAATGTAGATATTTTTTTCACACATTTTATACCACCTTTAAAATGTGTATTGTTAACGAGAATGATTACGATAAACTTGTTTAATTTTATTTGGAACTTTACCAAGATACGGCAATATTTGAACGCTTTTTCATTAACATATCGTAAGAAAATTACTTGAATTTAAAAGGTGTTTCTTCTCAAGTGCTAAATGCTGACTGATTGACATAATCAAAGTCACAGCAAGCAAATATTGGGCATGTTGGCATAGAATATAAGAGGGAAGAAGGCGAAAACCATCAGTGACAATTTAATTCCATGTGGGTTTATTGACACGTTTTCCTTGTTGATTTCTTTTAGATTAGAAGTTGCTATTTCGTATTAAAAAGATAGGAAAAAATTTATGCTTGCCTCGCATTTATCAAATTTATCTTGTGTTATTTTGTCACTGAAAGAAACCGTATGCACATTAATAGAATGTGCATACGGCAGAATGCATACGGCAGAATGCGCATACGACAGAAATATCAAGAGACTCACTGACTTACAGTTTTTAGAGGCCAAAAAAACAATCTAAAAGTTTAATTTCTTATGTTTGAAAGTCCTATACCTTCATAAAAAGCGGTTCCACGAGACAATTACTTGATAGCCAGTTTTTTCTTTCATTTTAGATTTTTGGTACCCTTTGTTAGCCCGAGTTTTGTTGTGTTCATCTTTTTGGTCCGATTTCTTTTTCACCCACATGGATAATAGTTTGATGCTTTTGATCTTTGTTTGTTGAAGTAATAACTTTTTTTCCCAAGGAAAATTACTAGTAAAACACAATTGGAGAGGGAAACGAATATGAGAGGTTGCTGTTTTGCGTAACAGCACAACAGCCCAGAAACATGATAGGCAGAAAACTCTGTTTGTCCGGCACTCCATAACAAAAAGAAGATTTGGAAATCTGTCTGCCAAAGAGAATGGAAACTCAGTACTTCACTAACACCATTGATTCACTACTTCTTTATTAATATGAGATTTGGTTACCAAAGTAAGGCATTAGCAGGCTTAAAAGAACAAATAGTAAAGGGTTCAAGTAAATCCTAAGCCTGTCTGTCAAAGAGTTTTTCACTGTTAGTTTTACCAGTCATTGCCTACATCGGGCAAATCGCAAGAAACAAGTTATTCTTTGAGAGTCAGAATATAGCAGGTTGAAATTAAGCTGCCAACTCGATATTGACAGTTAACTATTAGTGGTCGAAAAGCTATACATTTATGATAATGAGCTATAGGGACTAACTTTAAGAGAGCTCATAATGGACCAAAAGTAAATATTATGAAAGCCGAACTCTGAAAACTTTTCTCGATTCTTTGAATATGAATTAAAATGCGCATGACATTATTTTTACAATATTGGTCAATTACGCGATTTTCAACTTCAAAGATTATTGTGACGTAAACTAAATAACAGAATTTTTTTGTTATATAATTACTCGTCGTCTGTTCCTTTTTTGCTAGGTTTCTTTTTTGGCAAAACAAGACTTATCAAGGTATCGATTTTGATTTTGTCCTTTCATTCCTTGTAAACATTGCTGTTAAATTGTTATCAGGGCAGGAGAAGAGGTTTGACTTTTCTACGTAGTTAATGAAGGGAGAATTGTTTTGGGTTTTTTACACTTTTTTGTTTATTTCATGTGCATTTTAGTAGATTGTTTGTTGAAATAGCTTGCAATATAACCTGCTCTTTAGTAAGCCAGCTCAGAATTTGAGTTTTATTGATGCTGCTGACAGTACTACTACTACTACTA
This sequence comes from Morbakka virulenta, assembly GCA_003991215.1. Classification (NCBI taxonomy): domain Eukaryota; kingdom Metazoa; phylum Cnidaria; class Cubozoa; order Carybdeida; family Carukiidae; genus Morbakka; species Morbakka virulenta. The sequence continues at coordinate 568,998 of RDPX01000145.1, forward strand.
CTACTACTACTACTACTACTACTACTACTACTACTACTACTACTACTTCAACGATCGCCCGTTATCCAAGCCAGTGTCAACGAGACCACTTGTATGACAAGATTTAATGCTAAAATCACGAAAAGAAGAACGTAAGCAAGAGTCTTGAAACGAGAGAAATGGCAGGGATTTCATTGTGAATATGGAGGGGGCACCCGTGGTACGGAGAACAACTGACTATGATTAGCGAAGACATGAAAAGAAATATGATTCTTAGGCTGGAAAAGAAGATGTGGTAATTATGTCATTCCTGCGTCACAGATACTTCTCATAGAAGGAGCATGGTTGACAAGATGCATTCATGTGCCAATGTATTGCTCGAACAATGGAATGTCTTCCTTCTACAACCCCCTCGAAATGTTTTTTCCCCAGCCTTACATTTAATGGTTTAAAACGCCTCATTTGGTTTTGAAAACTTTAACATTTATTCAACGATACCGCAGCCCGATTTTTATATTGCAATCCTCGTGGTATGCTTGATAATGTTTAGATTTAAATAAATGTTCAAGTTTTCACTGGAAGAAAACGGAAAGTTAAGGTACTATTATTGGATAAAATTTTCCGTTTCACCATAATATATCTTTAGATAGCCAACTAAACAAAAAAAGAAAACAAAGCGTCATTTATAATGATTCTTAAATTGTTTATTTGTGAATTTATAGTTTCTTGCTGGCTTCAGGTTACCGAAAGCATATTTAGGGGGTTTTTCACTGTTCTTATTGTATTATTTTTGCAGCTGTCGCCGAAAAAAACATGGGAAGGATTCATTGGTGGCTTTTTTGCAACAGTGGTATACGGATTCATTGTGAGTTTTTACCATGGCACGTTTTTCTGTACTTCAGATGTTTGAAGTGGATGTGGTAAACGTTTATCATGAAGAACGTGGCATAAAGATTCACCAACTGCTCATTGGCTAGGGCTTTTGTCATTCATTATAGACATTTCAAGTATTTTTTATTTGTAATTATTCATTAATTTTATTTGTTTATGTCAGGTATTGCACTTTAAAATGTGACAATGGTATCATTTGTGCTTAAGTAAACGCTAAGCATCGCGGTCATAGCCACTCCTTACATAATATCTTTATCTTGTGAAGATATTCTGTTTTTGCATCCTAAAATATTGATCAACCTCAAACGTTTTTTCAACGACAAATTAATGCAAAATGTACTGAGGAGCCGTGGCTTAATGGTTAATGCAACTACACAGTAACCAGGAGTTCCGAGTTCGATTTCCCGAGCTATCGAGGAGAATTTGGAACTTTAGAAAGAAAAAAAAAGTTATTTGTTGGCGTCAGGAAGGGCATCCGGCCAAGAAATGCCTCACTGCCAAATCAAAGTCCCTCTGAAGGGCACCGTCTGAGCCCCAATTGCTGGGGGAAAATGACTTTAAAACTAAAAAAAAAAAAAGCCAAATGTATGATAATGACGATAAAGCTCAAAGCAATATCTCAAAGGGGAAAAATCTAAACAGGAATTGATGCTCTGTTACAGAAATGTGCAAACAATTAAAATGCTACCATGAGCATTGAAAAGGAACTAGCACAGTGCTGTCGTCTCACAAAACAAAAGGATAACTGTAGGGCCACCTGACACGGGAAAAAATGTAAACAATGTTCCAGTATGACTTTACGCCAACAGCAAAAATATTGTGGTAAAAGTTAACGTTACGTTGCACTTTTTAAACGAGGTAACAATGCTTGTTATACTTGTTAAGCAGTCTGGCTTCTTATGACCAGTTTTCACGGCTAAGAACGAATGACGACACTGGCAGTTGAGTTGCTGCTGTACGAGAACCATATTTTACAATAGAAAAAGGTTACAGTAATAACATTTTTGCTACTACTACTACAACTACTACTAATATTACTACTACTGCTACTACTACTATTACTACTACTACTACTACTACTATTACTACTACTAATACTACCACTTCTTTTTTTATTAACCCTACTTGTTTTACTACCACTACTTGTATTACTACCACTACTTCTATTATTATTACTACTACTACTTCTATTACTACTACTTCTGCTATTACTATTACTATTTTTATTATTACCCTTACTTATATTACCACTACTACTTCTATTACTATTTCTACTACTCCTACTAC
>RDPX01000145.1:581044-612218 GCA_003991215.1 Morbakka virulenta
TCCCCCCCCCCCCCCCCTCTCTCTCTCTCTCTCTCTCTCTCTCTCTCTCTCTCTCTCTCTCTTCCATCTTCCATCTTCCATCTTTCTCTCTTCCATCTTTCTCTCTTCCATCTTTCTCTCTTCCATCTTTCTCTCTTTTCGCGCTAGTGCTGTTTTCTTGGCTTTTGTCCCAATCATACTTCATTTTTTGTTTTCCGCAGTCATCATGGAGGATTTACGTGACATGGTCATCGACTGATAATCCATGATTTCTGTAATTACCACCATACCATTACTCATTTTTTTTAAATTTTAATTCGTCATAATTTTATTGCTCTTCTTTGTCATTCTTTTTGCCTTATATATCTTTCCATAAAAATCATTCTTACTTTCTTTTGTCATTTATCTGCAATCCTTTGTGTGTGCGTGTGTTGCTCGTTGTGTTGTCTTTCGTATTGACCTGCTGCTTGTGTATGTATGTGTCGTTTCCTCGTGGCTATTTATTTAGTCAATAGCATCTTTGGCTCTGAGTGTTACACTCTAATACTATATATATATTTATATATATATCGGCATTATTTTTATGTATCTGTAGTGGAATTTGCTTTTTCTGCGAGATTCTTTATATATATCTTCCATATAAAAAACTTGTGCATGCATGTGCATATGTATCAGTAGTATTGGCGAAGGTATATCCACTTAGCTTTTGAAAAGTTAACGACAATTACTGTTTTGAGAACCGAGCTATTTCATTCTTGTTATTACATTTGAGATCGTCACCTTTCTCTCTGCAGGTTGGTCTGTTGTTTACCTTTTGGCGCCCCACACCCCTCTGCTTCTCTCTACATTGCCCAATAATTTCAAATATTATTTGCATTACCAATTAATGACATTTTACTGTATCTTTGTTATGATGCTGTTAGGAGAAACATTTTTTCAAAGTTGTTCAAGAACTGCACCGTTCTTCTGTTTTTCTTTTCATTTGATATCCTCAGTATTACACGAGAGGTACATTTTGAATATGCCCAATCCTCCGGCCGCGTGCATTTTCCGAATTGTCAAAAAACCACTTTAGACAGGTTACGCTATATTTCCGGCTTTCCTTTTCACGTGTTGGCTTTCCTGAGAAATTACCTTGTCATTGATGATAACCCCTACGACATAGACTCCCTTATAATGTAGCAAGATAAATGGAGTGTATGTATGGAAAAGCCAGATTTTTCACATTATATAAAACGAGTTAATTGGACCAAAATATTGTTTTGCAAAGATTGCTATGCCGTTGATATTAGCTCATCAGCCAGAATGTAAAGGTTGGGTATAATAATTATTTACCGACTTGAGTCATAGTGAAATAATTGGTCTTTTCTTGTATCTGATGGTAAAGTTATGTAAACACAAACGAAAAGAAAATCACTCATTGCGAAACTGGAAGCTTGTGCAATCGACCATAGGTTCCAATACATTTTGCGCTTGTAAATTTAAAACGAATTAGATTATTGTAGCGTGTATCTTATAATTTCATATTGTTTACTGCCGCATCAAAACATATTTTCATTATTTAAAAGGTTACGCACCTAATCAGCTAAACACACAGGCAGCCCAGGCACATAAAGAAGGAATTTGACTTCTCATGGGGCCGTTACTAACATGTTTCTTATAATAGGGCCCATTTTATTACGTTAACATAAATTACAGTTTTTTTCCAACAATGCTTGGTAGACCCATAATATTGGGAAAAGTTGCAGTGGTTGCCATTACAATGGCATTATTTGTAGTTTATTAAGGCTCTGTTGTCTTCGTCGTATAAGTTACGATGGTATTTTGCCATTTTGAAAAAAACAGCTTCATGCTTAGTTTGTTCTTTCATTTCGTATCTGATTGCCAACCAAATACGGTGAGTTTGTTGAAAGCAAAACCGTCATGTTTATCACCGTTGCTTTTTAGACTGGAATTCATTTAATGGAAGGCCAAATATGGATGTATCCAATGCAGTGGCATGGTCTGGCAATGGCATGCTTTAGTTCCCTTATCGCACCATTTGGAGGATTTTTGGCAAGCGGATTTAAACGCGCTTTCAAAATTAAGGTAAAAATTTGATATTTGATGTCTGTAAATATCGAAGGGTGCGAAAATCACTAAACTACTTAAACTTAGGGGTTTTTGTCACGATATGCTAGGTAGATATGGGGTTCGGAGTGGTGTTTTTAACCCTTACCTTGGGAAAACCTTCAGTCACAAACACAGTACAAGTCAATTGCCTTCAAATCATAATAAGTGAACATGGATATTTCCCATTTGGGCATCTGGCTATTGCACCCCTACCGCATACTCCTTTTATTGCTTGCTTCAATGTTGTGTTTGACGTGAAGGCATTAATAACCCCGTGTAACTTCTATTTTGGTGCATCCTTTGAAATTGGGGGATTTTTTTGCAGTGTACAGAAATCAGTTGGTCAAGAACATTTTTGACAACATTTTTGAAATCAGAGTATTTTTAGCATTCAGACCTATAGGAACGTAAATAAGAACATTATTTCATAATGAAATTAACTTACCTTTGCAAAATGATAATACAAGAAAATAGATGTTCACACTTAAAAGTGTGGAAGGCATCCAATCGAGCGTAACTTGTACCGCACATTAGTAAAGGAACATACCTGATATGACATAAATGATACTGATCCTCGCCACAAGCTATCACAGAAGGTTCATCCCTTTAATTATTCCAGTAACCGTGGCCACCTTTAATGATATTCCACCGATATTACGTTAAGGCCTCTTCAGGTAGTTCCCTAAGAAATACTTAGAAGACATTGATCTGAGATCTGGTCAAAGTAATAAAATTTGAGGCTTTGGTTAGCCGCCAGACTTTCTGGATCAGGTCAAGTTTGTGACTGAGTGGAGGAAGTTGGTTGTGTTAGTTAGAAAGAAAGGGCCCTTCTGTACTCGAAGAATAAGACAGTGATAGTTTTTACTAGAAGCCAAATTTAGTTCAGACACGATACAAGTAGATGTACATGTAAATTGTCCCATTGTGTCCCTCTCGAACTGTGGTCCCCATACATAATCTTTCCGTGTTATATCCCCAGACATAATTTTTGGTGGGGAGAGATTTATCTGGGAGAATTTATACGTTAAGCTTTTGCCATTACAATCGCCATCGACACAAGACTATGGTATTTGAACGTTTTCTTTGCATAATAAGGGAATGTGTATGTGAGATTGTATGGCCACGTGCTTCTAATGAACTATGAAAACGCAGTGAAGAAGATATGGAAAAATAAGAGAAAATAGAAGACCATCAGGACAACCACCGAAGTAATTTATTGAGAAAGCACTCGAAGATATGGGACTTGGAAGGTCGAGAGACAACGACACAGAGATCGTTCAGTTTGTAGGAAGATGATAATGATAATGATTGAGTAAATATGAAAAAAAAGAAATAATTCAGATCCTTGGCGTATTTTTAGTTTTCTTAAAATTTAGACAAAGACACCATTGTGTATGATTGGAGCTAAATTCATTACAGTACTTTTTACCATTTTAGTGTTACATTCTTTGAACCTTACTATAAAATTGGTTTTATCAGAGTTATTTTAGAGCCCCGGTAACTTGGGGGCTTACAAACGGAATTTTACATATTAATGGATTTTTTACGCTCTTACGTATATTTCTTGTAAGTTCCCTTGCCTTTTTTTCCCTAGGATTTTGGCGATACAATCCCTGGTCATGGTGGCATCGTTGACCGTTTTGACTGTCAATACCTGATGGCTATGTTTGTTAACGTCTATATTGCAAGCTTTATTAGGTAAGTGTTGCATACAAATTGTTTTTTGTTATCATTTACGTAACGCCGAAACGATATTTTTATGTTTATTTGTAGACTGTCACAATTACTTGGATTTGAGGACAATTAGAACTTATGCAGGCCGTGGCCAATGTAACTTGTGAATAGGACCTTCCATCTGACAGAATGTTGCATATGTGGAATCATGTGTGACAGTTATTATATTGATGATATATATATTTGACGTTTAGGAAGACAAGCCTTATCACTTGTGTTCATAGGTTTGTAGAACAATTTGTAAACGCGTGAACATTGAAATACCACAACCACCACTGCCGCCACCACCACTACCGCCACCACCACCACCACTACTACTACTACTACTACTACTACTACTACTACTACTACTACTACTACTACTACTACTACTACTGCTGCTGCTGCTGCTTCTACTACTACTCATTCTACTACTACTCTTCCTACTACTACTACTCACAATACTACNATTTGAGGACAATTAGAACTTATGCAGGCCGTGGCCAATGTAACTTGTGAATAGGACCTTCCATCTGACAGAATGTTGCATATGTGGAATCATGTGTGACAGTTATAATATTGATGATATATATATTTGACGTTTAGGAAGACAAGCCTTATCACTTGTGTTCATAGGTTTGTAGAACAATTTGTAAACGCGTGAACATTGAAATACCACAACCACCACTGCCGCCACCACCACTACCGCCACCACCACCACCACTACTACTACTACTACTACTACTACTACTACTACTGCTGCTGCTGCTGCTGCTGCTGCTACTACTACTACTACTACTATAACTACTACTACTACTACTACTACTACTACTACCACCACCACTACTGCTACCACTACCACCGAACCGCCGCAACCCCACTCCCGTTTCTTCGAAAATAGTGAGCTGTTTACCTCAAAATATCTCGGCCATGGTATATTTTAATCAGTTGTGAAGAGCAATTTATCAGAGCAACATTCCAACGTTTTAGGTTTAACCAACTAGTGAAAATGCCGGTCGAAAAGTCTTCGAATTTACGGCCTTCAGTACACCAGAATGTTTTTGAGCTTGTAAGCCATGTCAATATCCTCTGCAAAGGACAGTATATTTGTGTATTCCAACCTAACTCAAGACCCACTGTGTCATAAAGTATGCTAGAAAATGACTGGTTGTTTTTAGTTAAGTTTACAAACTGTCCCCTGAGGCGTGCAAATAAAACCACTTACGGATTTTTTCTGGATTTACATTTATGGACACCATTATCTAAAATACTTTTATAATGGTTGCTGATGGACATTTAACATTAGTGAAGCGTAGAGTTCCTTGTAAGAATAAAACAGCATGTTCTCAGCGTAAAACATGTATTAAAATAACCATGTAGTATGTCTGGTGCCTGTTCGTTTTTGTCATTGCATCTTATGACCTATCAGTCTTTCACTTGATGTTGTAAGAGGCAAATAATACCCATCAATCGTTTTTCGCCTTATTTTTACGCGTTTATTGACAAAAGTAAATTGTATATGGTCTTATGCTTGTTGTCAGAACCACATCACAGAAGACCCAGATTCTGTTTGGCCGTTTGTTTCGTTTCTCCGTTCAAGTAACTATTTTACATTTTATTTCGTAGTATTCTGTGTGGACCTGGTGAGAGTCAACGTTAAAGCTTTATACTACAATGGATTTTTTTTTTATTTGGAGCACTGGATCCGTTACCTGACTGCTGTTACTGAAGATATTAAGACTATTGCGGCGGTCCGCTCCACCTTTCCACTTGTAGTAGAAAATTTTACTTTTATACTGATATTTTATTCTCAGTTTATATTTCCATAGAGTTTATTTCCTTTTTTGTTTTAATAAAAAAATGTAATTTTTGTGTTCTCGTGTTAGGCCTGGTGATCCATCCAAGATAGTACAACAGATTCTCCTACTTAAGCCTGAAGAGCAACTTCAAGTTTTCAACAAACTGCGGGAAACCTTGACTTTACGTGGTACAATTTGAACTTGAAAACACGAACTGGAGACGTTATCTTTCAAAAATAGGGCCAGAGACTTTGATCCCTAAAACTAGACTTAACTTTACAAAGAATTACTGTTTTTCAAAGGATAATAGTGTTCAGGTAAAGACAGGGCTTTGAAATACTCTTTTATGCAACAGAGAGAGACAGACAGACAGACAGACAGACAGACAGACAGAGACACAGAGAGAGCTGGCCGAGTTTGTTAAATGATAATGGCCCGAAAATTTCGCTACCATTGCTTTTTTCACAAAGAACTTTAAGTCTGCAGTATTACTTGAAGGAACGTACTACTTCTGCTGGGGAATGGACGGTTTATAGAATTTCTGACATGATCTGGCAAAGTACTTCAAATTTCCTGACAACACTGAGACAATTTCTGTTCATATGACACGCCCTACCTAAAGGGTCGATCGTGCTATTTTGGACGATTTTTAGGACCGACAAATGACACAAAGGACACACAGCTCGTAAATAGGAAAGAAAGAAGATGGGGCTTGTTACTGATTTTACCCACCGGATGAAGTAAAGATGCATGTGGCAGCTCTATTCTTTGATTTTTTATCTGTACCAAGCATATTTTGGGTATGAGTTTTTTTCAATGTTATTAAACCCCACGTTTGTAGAGTTGGACTGATTTAATTTGTTAACTACTTAACTTAGGCTAAAAAAATAATCTTCTGTACACTGTCTAACTTGCGTCTGAGTTTGAAAGTCACAAAATGTTCAAACTTAAGTTCATTATTTCTTTAAAGTGCGGAAAAAGGTTAACTCTGCAAACATGCACATCCATGGAAAGAGTTTTGTATCTCTTTTTTATGCCGAAAATTGTGTCTGATGATTTACCGATGAGACCTTATCGTCTTCTTTGAAGCTCTTGAAGCAAACATTTTTCTTTGGCACTTGTAAGGAAATTTGTTTTGGATTTTGCACATTTCCTTGCCTCAGTGGTAATCTTATTAACAATCATAATAAATAATAATAATAATTTGACTATAATGACTTGAAATGTATAATTTTGAAATGCTGGAACAAAGAAATTGGCAAGGTCATGACCCTACCAATCATTTTAGGGGCTTTAGGAACTATGACAATTTAAGAAAAAACCTTGACAAGCTAGACCTGCACCTTTGGGAAGATGCTCTGCAGAAAACATGTCTTCTTATGACTGCGTGAATTAAACCATGGGTAATGGTTTCATGAGAAGCATAGTTTAGTCAATTGGCCGGTTGTTACATCAATTCCGCATAAAAGTAGCATAAATAATAATAATAATAATAAAAATATAATAATGATGATGATGATGATGATGATAATTCAACTTGCGTTGTTATTAATATCAGAATGTAGCATTAGGACATAATGCCGATGGGTATAAGATCTCTGAGCGAAAAGGTAGGAGAGAGCACCAAGATAGTTTTTCTTGAAAAACCATTCAAAATAATGATCAAGTAATTACCGAATTACACTTGTATTCCTCGCTATTGATGTTGACAGTAAACAGAAGAATTATTAAATGCAGGGCTATTCACTATTTATTACGCACCTGTTGGTGTATTTTCGGAATAGATGATATTGAATTAGAATTTACTTAGTTATGGTATTGATTCGCGGGGCTGCTACCGAGCTTCGTTTCTAAAGAGCTTTAAAATTCTTAGTTTGATGCAATTAATTGTCGTGCCAACACAATTGCATCACATATATTTATTTCAAACCAGTGCTTTCATGACTGAAATTTGAAATTCGACATAGATTTTTTTCATTTTTCCCCTTACATCAGGAAAATGGCCCAAGTTCACGCTGATGGATCTTAATTCCAAATTTTAATTGATTAAAATGTAAACTAAAATGTTTATGGCTTACTAGAATAATAAATTTTTGAAACACTTTAAAAAAATGAAAGGGATTGTGTAATTAACTCTAATACTTACCAATTTTGATTATATGGTTTGTATTCTTAATTGACATCCTTTCATTTGGATGCTATTTGTTCCACTGTTTCAACAAACATCAAATCCCCAACTTTCATATTCAATCCAGATTAATTTACAAGCCATAGAATGTGGCATTAATTTTTATTTTGCCACATTTCATCTAGTATTAATTACCTTAGAAATTCAGTTTAAAACATGTTAAATAGACTCTCTCAAGTAAAACACAATTCTCATTTATGTAGACTGTAGTACATACCTAAAGAGATCATCGCTGCGAGTATTCTTTATCTTAGGGCATGTATGTTACAACATTAATGCAACTCACTGTTTTCACGCCTCACACCTTAACAAAACGTGAATTCCCAAAGTTATAAACACGTTTTGAAATGTGATAACACTTCGTTTTTCATACTTGGTTTTCTTTTTTAGTAATATGATATATAATTAGTATTTATTGGTACTATATATTCACCACTGTGTTGTTGTATAGTCGCTGAAGATTTTTCAACAATATTGATATTTCAGGTTTATTTTCTATAAGCATTTTTAGTTTAGGTTTTAAGGTTCTGAACCTTTGGATTGAGTAGTCAATTATATCTAGGATAGAGTCATTATTAAAGAGAAAAAAATTTGAGACTAGCGCGCCAGGCACATTGCCTAGTTGATGCCCCTGCAGTGTTGACAAAGTAACGAAAAAATCGGTTAAACCGGGCGTTGATAATTATGAGGTCAATGGCGTAAACTTGCCACCATATTATTAACAACACAAGTAAGTATAGTGCAGAAGCACAATCTCCAGAGGTTTACAAACTGATTTACACCAGTTTCAGTTCTCGTCATTGTGGTCTTCTTGACCTTGAATCTTCTTGCCGCCTATGAGTTACTGTGGCGTTTGTTCTTTCTCCTATCAGACTCTCCACTGTTGCCTACAAGTGAGATCCCATGTGTGTCATATATCACGTCTGATTCGTTTGTTATTTGATCTTTTCTTTGAAACTTTCCTCGTTTACTTGACTACCACTTATAAGATTCTTGCTCTCGTCTGCTTAGTGGATGCTGTCTACTGGTAATTAGTAAACCTATCTGATTTTTACATTGTAAGGCATGGAAATTAAGACTACGACTTTTTCCTGTCATGTAAAATAGAAAAGGTTTAAGCACACGAGAACTTACCTAACGCCTTAGTTTCTGTAATACAATCCTTTGAAATGACTGGTTTATGTATTCTGTTTTGCCCGTCGTTTAAACCTCTGTCAAGATAAACAGTGTGAAGGCCCCCTTTACAATTTCTTTAGCATTAACTAATTGTCCTTGTTATGGCCCAAAGAAATAAGTCCAAACATTTGGGGTTATAGATACGATAGCCTGTTGCACTGCCTTCTCGGTTAAACGAAGATTTTACGTCACTTTAAGCAAGTTTGGCCTGCCGGACTAAACGACTTTATATTTGGGTTTTCTCTTAAACCCCACAGGATGAAAAGCGTTAAACGAGAGTTACTCGTAATTGAAGAGTAAAAGTGTTTATTTAAGGGATACATATTGTTATTGTTATTTTTATTATTATTGTTGTTGTTATTATTATTATTATATTATTATTGTTGTTATTATTATTATTATTATTATATTATTGTTATTGTTATTATTATTATTATATTATTATTATTATTATTATTATTATTATTATTATTATTATTATTATTATTATTATCGAGTGGTTACACACCATCTAGTAATTGATGGGTGAAAAACTCACATTCAGCGCCCAGCAACAAGCCACGTAAGCTGAATGCAGGCATATGTACTTTAGCCATAAGAGTGAGATAAAATAGAAAACCAAATTGAAATGACAACATATCACTACATCCTTGCAATTGTCGCCCAACAACCAGTGAGGAAAGGCACATTCCTCATGCGGTTGTTGTTGTATGACAACAACTTATGACTACAGCACTCCCCACTCCTAGCCTGATGACTGACAATACATAGAAAGATATCTTAGTACTGGTACTAAGTCTGGTATTGCAGCATTTAATACAGACTGGATATTTGTTATTGCCCATTTTTGGTGACAAAAACAACAATAAATAGGCACCAAAAAACCCATGTTGTAATGCATGCCAAAGGGCTCCTTTTTCCCCATTTTGTATAGCACTTGCAGTGTAAAAATCAATGCAGAAAAGAATGCAAGCCTAGAAGAGATATATGCAAGAATGAGCTTAGTAAATCTATATACAATAATTCTTCCTATTCAAACAATAAAACCAAGTAGAATAAAGAACTTCGCCAAGTACTAGAAGTTCAACAGCATAAAGTTCTTTTCCTTCAAACTGTTTATCTACTTCTTCTCCAACTCCTCCCTCTTCAGGTCCCTTTACTTATGTCTCTTTGACTCTGAGGGCTTCGTCTCCATCGACTCCGGCCCCGCCGGCCTCTTGTCGGGGTTGGTCTCAGTCTTGAACCAGCGGTTCAAGTTCACGATCCAGTAGGAGTCCCCGTCGGAGGGCTTGAACATGTACCCCATGGACGTTATGAGGTAGTACTTGTCGTTGGCTTTGGTGGTCCAGAACTTCTCATTGAAGCCGCGGGAGTAGTTCTTGCTGCCATTGGTGATCTCGTTGCCCCAGAAGCGGCTCTCCCACCTCTTTTGCATCTCAAGGAGGTCGTCCTGCAAGGCTTTATGGGCCGCCCATTTGATAGACACAGCTTCCATAGTAACCGTCTCGGTAACCTGGAGGCAGACGCGGGCTGCCAAGAAGGGAAGCGTTCGGGATGTGGACCGCGGCGATAGTGTCCACCTACTCGTCCGCCCCGTAGTCCACGAAGGAGTCGGAGATGAACTTTTTCACGGGATTGTACCATGTATCCTGCTTGAACTTCGTCGTCACCGTGAGAATGCGCTTGCTGGACCTCCTTCAGCTGAGAGTCAGAATAGGTGATAATCTTCATCGCCAATCTCAATCTAGTTATTGTCGATATTCATTTATGGAAAGAACGCTTTGTGACACCATGTTAGATTTGTTTATTCGGGCACATGTAGATTTAGACCATGTTAATACATGGACGATTTGCTTCATTTCGCCACAAGACCTCTTATTTTTGCTTTGATAAGCAGTTCATTCTAAAACATGTTACTGGGTTTCACCGAAATGATATCAACCGGCAATTTTGACAAATATGATAAATTTAGCAATATTTGAAATTTATAATTACCACATATTGGCTTGTAGTAATGGTTATTATTAGTACATTTCTTTTCTTTGACGTAAACTTTGAACACCCTAAACAGTGAAACCCATAGGTAGGTTGGTTTTTTGTCAAAAATTTGCTTCGTCTTAATGAAAATATCATCCTGAATCCATGAAAACTTGTTTGCTATGCCCTAATTTCCACTGGACTGCCCTTTATTGAAGCTTATCGTAATCAGGAAGTCTTGGCATGGCATTTAATTGGCAAAAATACTACGTTTTATACCCATAAACTTTTGTTTTATTTGTCGTGTCAGAATTTATAACAATTGGAGTGTTAACCAGTGTTCTTGTGCCGTGTGTTAACATAGAATGAAAAGGGATCAGTCCTTCGTCGAACTAGAACGTATTCATCGAAATTTTAAGAAAGGGGCCATCCATTTATTACGTTCGCATGAAATTTTTTGCCCCCCTTCCCCTCCTTGTTCGCACCTGTTCGCAGGCAAAACTGTAAGCAAAATTTCTTTTAATGTGAACGTTCTCACCTTGTGAAACTTACTCCCCCCTGTTTTCTTTTGTTCGCTTTTTAGGATACCCCCACCCACCCCACCCTTCTCAGTGCAAACGTAATAAATGGATGGCCCTAAAGTGTCTATACCACCACAAGTTGATGTAACCCTTTTCAAAGACTACGAACTCGGCAGGTAGGTTTTCTTTTTATTCGTCACCATAACAGACAAGACTCCTGATCCTTCACTTTGCACCAGGTTCCCTGTACTTTCTTTCGCCCTGCGTGAAGGCATTATCGAAAATTGAAAAATGTAACGCCATTTTATTGTACCAATTTCGGCTAACATATTAGATGGTGTCATGTGTTTACAGTTTTGTAAAGCTGTATGAATAGAGATGATTCTCTGTGACCACAATACCACTACCGATATGTAAGAGCAGGCAATAAATTTTGTATTAATAATCTGTATGAAGAACTTGTGTGGCTGTTATAGCACTAACCGCCGTTACCAACCTTCGTATTGCGTACATCGATACTGCATATATTATCTTGACATAGGTTAAGATACTTGTTAAGTAAAAGAAAAACTGTCATTGCTACTTTATTCAGCAACGAGGAGAAGAATGACTCACAAGTTTGTGAGTTGCAGTTTTTAGCTGACTTTTGGCGTAAAACTGAATATTGTACTGTAGACTGTAGATGCTGACAATGATTACAAATCTTGTACATTGTCATGTTTTCTATGTTCACAGTACCATCTGCTAAATCTGTTGGGTTTTTTCCATTATCATTATATATATTATTGAGTAGCCCGCGGGGGACTCGGTGGTACAAATCCCAGCAAACCCATCCGCCTCCCAGCCCGATAGGGGTAAGCTGAGTGCATGTATCGCACCTAAGTGTGTGTGATAAATTGATGGTAATAAAAGTACAACACATGACCTTGCAGGTGGGGCCTGTTTGGGTTTACCAGTTTAGATGACCCATTCTGCCTCAAAAAAGGTCTGCGCAGCGAGGCTTCACCCCAGACCTCGAGACTAAGTAACAAGTGCGAACTTGGTACTCATCCCTTCAGAACCTGAGATCCACGATCGCTACACCTAGATATGATGCTCCTCCCATCACTCCCGTCAGTTAAACAGAAATATGTGATGTGTCAGCTCTTCCGGGACATGCACAACTGGTTATGGTCAGGCAACTGACTAATTATTATTATTATTATTATTATTATTATTATTATTATTATTATTATTATTATTGTTGTTGTTATTGTTATTACTATCATAATCATTATTAGTCAGGACATGACACGTACTTCGATATTCGTCTCTGTTAAATTTAGTAGATAACAAATACTCGATATAGATATAACACTGTATATTGGAACTTTTATTGTATTATATTAGCATTTCGCAGTATGATAACGTTTACTTGTAGATTGAAATGAGAATCAAATACGGGCTCGGAAAAAAATAATACCTTCTTATCAGTTTACCTTTCTTTGATAGACCTCACCAGATCCCAATAAGTACTCTTTCATTTATTTGTTTGCAACCAATATAATTAAGAGAAAGTAATCGTTAAAGAATAAGTGCATCAATTCATGTTTCGATTTGCTTGATTTGACTAATGCAAGAAAAGAAAGATTCGGCTCGTGCTTGAATTTTTAAATCCCTATGCTTAAACCACTGAAAAACCTTCAATTTTAGGTTATTTCTTCGAGTTTAATGACTAAACCGTTTAAATTGAGGCATTTGCTAAAAATAGAAACCTTGGACTTTAATGCCATTTGTAATATAGCTGTCAATTATGCAAAGTCTGGACAACGCGATATTTCGCTCGGTATTCAACATCCTTTTCAACTACTTACGTGGTTTATCGAAAGAGTTAAATGAGTTTGCTTCCAGCAACGGAATTTAGAAATAGAGAAATTCATTTTTTGTTTTTGTTAGGTTTTTTTTATTTAAGAAAAATACGAAAAAAGAATCAGTGGAGAAAAGAAGATTGGCCGAAATCTTTTTGCACTCAAAATATAAGAATATTTACGGGGCAAAACAGTTTAATTGTCTTGGGAGAAATCAACGCAATGTGAATAAAATAGATTATTGAAGAGAGGGTATAGAGGTCACTGAAAATGAGAAGATTCGAATTCGAATTCCTTTTATTTTCAGCTAGATAGTATCTTTTTCAAGTTGAATTGTTCGTGTATACTGAAAAGTAGTAGGTATCATTCGTCCATTTTTCCTTTAAATTTTACAACTTTCAACCTTGTTTTCCAAAGTAAGTTTGGAAGAAATAGAACATGTTTTATTTATTTATTTATTTAATTATTTATTTTATTTATCTATCTATTGAAAATTAAAATTGCAAGACACCCGTCAAGGCAAACTGGATGCCGTTGGTTACTGTCTCTGACCCTTCAACGATTAGATTGTACGATGATTATGAAAAATTTTCAAACCTCGAGTGAAGCACAGCGAAATTCAATCCTTTTTTCTCCCCTAAACCTTCAAATCTAAGGATACTTAAATTAAAATACCAGCTAAAATTAAACCTATAGGTGCCAAATTCTATGTAGCAGGTACAAATGATTGGCTCGTGCAATGCTATATTTGAAATTTAAATACCAGTACCCAAACCCATCAGTTTAATTCATGAAATCCACCAACATCGGACTGGCACCTCGAAACAGATCCGCAAAAGCCATCCGCCAGTATTTAAAGAAGTATTAAAAGCTAAGTTCCAATAGGCTCATCTCGCAAGTTATTGTACAAAAAAAGCACAAATAAGTACTACTATCTAAAATCAAATGCTTTGAAACCCGTTTTTTAGCTATGGAACTATTTGAAATAACAAAAAAGTACTGTAGATAGGATCGATACCCACATACAGTGCTTTCAAAGAAAATATTCAGGAATCAATACAAACACGTCCGTTCCGTATTTTTTCCGCAAAAAAGTGACTCGTATCGCTGTGGACACTAAATATACACATTTACAGTCATTTATTATCCTATGTCACCTCCCCTTCTAACTGTAAACTACTGAATTTGCAGTTTAAAAATCGCAATACATCTAAACTTAACATAGCAAAAAATTAATACTGGCCGCTGCCTGGCCACTTGAAAAAATGATACTTAGCTATAAAAACTGCAACTGCTAATATATCAATTATTTATGGGAAGATAAACCATTTCGAGGTCAAATTTCTACATTAAAATCACTTTCACTTAATATGATCACAAGTAACAAATTTAAAAAAAATTTCCTATATATCATAATTACTGCTTTTTAAAACATAATAGGTGCTTCAAATCATGAAAACACATTCCGTTGTAGCAAATTGCTACTATCTTGATGCCCAACAACTACCAGAATAGCTAGTAGTGTCTGATTCACTGTTGTTTTGATATCTATATGGAACTGTAGTCACTGTTATTACTGAAATACCCTATCTTGAATGGTATTGTCTCATAACTCGCGTAGACTCTGACGCAGCGAAGACACCCTTATGATACCCCAGGGGCCAGTCTGAGTTTGGTATTGGGTACACCTTTTAAATTTATTTCCTGTTCCTCTGAAAAACGCCCCCGCTACCCAAAGAGATTTTTTTAATTGGAGGCCAGCTATT
Source organism: Morbakka virulenta (assembly GCA_003991215.1). Taxonomy (NCBI): domain Eukaryota; kingdom Metazoa; phylum Cnidaria; class Cubozoa; order Carybdeida; family Carukiidae; genus Morbakka; species Morbakka virulenta. The sequence continues at coordinate 596,123 of RDPX01000145.1, forward strand.
TACGCAGTCAGACCTTGTGTTAAAGCAATGTTACCTTATGAAGAGCAGAAACATGGAATAACACAACGTTACACAATCTTACAATACTATGTGAACAGGATCTCCTTTTATTTAACCTTACCTTTTGCCCAAGCCCTTAAACACTTCTGGAAACTAGAGAAGATAAGCTATATGAACTTTTCTCGCTCACCATGTTAACAAAGGGATCATCAATAGCGACTACTAAACGAAAATGAGATTAGCATGATTCATTACAATTGACAACCTTCATTTCACAAAGATTTCACCAAGAAGTGGAATTTTAACATTTGTACAGACCTGATATGTGGTAAACTGACTGGAAGAAAACTTAACAGAGATATATCTGGAACAGTTCAAACGGTTTTTTAAAGAGGCACGGATTGCTTTCTGAGTTTTCCAAAGTTAATATATTTTCAAACCAAAGCAAAAAGATGCTGTTAACCTGTCACTGTAACTCCGTATCAATTTTTAATTTTGCAGAAGCATTTGTAACTTTCATTTGAAGATGAAGCTTATCCTTGTTGATCAGTTGTTGCTGGCGGCTGATAACACCACCATCAACTGACTCTTATCTTGCTCCCAATGGCTTCCATTCTATTCAGTCATGTTTTGTTGAAGTACATTTTGCTAATTCATCTTCATCTAATCTACAATTTGAATTAAATTCTATTTCAACATATGTTGTTTTTTAAATGAAACGAGGCAAAATATTCACTATCAGGATAGTCGAGTCCTTTCACAATGTAAAAACCCCCAGGGGACTTTTATCTTGCGTTAAATTCACATTTAAAGAATCTACCAGGAGAGAAAACTTTGAAAGGAAATAAAAAAGGTTTGACACAATCTCTCACCATAGCAATTTGTTCCAGATGTAGTGTTTTTGAAGGATTGCTTATCCAAATGGCTTTATTTTCAGAGGAAAGGCAACGGAAAGGTATAAACATAATTGCGTCATCTGTTCAGTGAGCCATCACTGAGTCGAAGAAAGTTTAGAAAGTGAGTGCAAGTTTTTAATGAATTCTATTTTCAACAATTCTAAACGTAAGAATATCAATAGCATTGGAAATATTAACGATTTCATATTTGGAAATTAAAAAAATTAACTGCCTCAGTTCTGATCACAATGTCTAAAATTGTCCTGATCTGTAGTTATGCTACAGGGCGAGGAATCTCTTGACTAGCCAAATTCCAAATTTGAAAGATAGGGTAGAATTTGTTTAGTTAATTTCATTTATTGCCATCTGCAAATAAGCAATTTTAAAAGCAAATTTTCTCCTGTGCTTGTAAATGTGATATACAAACGCCAGAAAACCATAATTTTTTTATAAACCAAGGTACATTTTTCACTACACCTCTTTATTTGCATTAGTTCAGGTATGCAAGTTACCTTCTGTTGTCCACCCGTTTTCATGGTTTGCTTGTACCCAACAAACCGTGGTTCTTCCTTGATTGTGTCCAAGTTTTCCTGGATCGGTGGACACGCGCGTATGTGGTTTCACGTCATAGTCTGATATTTAGAGCTACATTTGTTTGGTAAACTCAAGGCTACTGAGAGTCCTTGGCTCATAATATATTAAGCTGTCTCCAAGCCTTAAAAGACTAAGACAAAAATGAATGCTAATACCATATTTCAAATAAATGCAGTAGAAGTTATTCGCATGTGCATTGGGGCACTCAGTAAATGAACAATATGTGTTTTATCACAAAATTAATGACAGAAACCATGAGTGTAAAATTTAATGTGCGTTTTGTCCTTTATCAAAAATAGGCATTAAAAAACAAAATCAAAAAATCAATTTGTCTGCCAAGCAGTAAAAATTTTGTAAGCACTCTAAGGCCCCAAATCCGAACAGTTAAGCACACTAAGCCCTGGGCACATTAACCTGATGCCTGATAACAGAGAGAGAGAGAGAGAGAGAGAGAGAGAGAGAGAGAGAGAGAGAGGGAGAGAGAGAGATAGAGAGAGAGATTGAGACAGTGAGTGNAGAGAGAGAGAGAGAGAGAGAGAGAGCGCAGATCACAGAGAAGACCGTGCTTTGGAAAGAATCTAAATACATTCCTTCTTTTTTGAAACAGATCATTCCATTCCAAAAAAGTAGTTTGTTGGTACCCGAGAGAGAGAGGGACAACATTAGAAAATGACTTTTTAAAAAAAAATAGAAATTCTCTTTTGATGTGTAATTATACTAATTATACTAATAGGATTTTTTTTTATATTATTACTTTGGCATTTTAAGGGCGGTTTTCATTTAATACTTGTTAAAATAGTGTCTTTCAACACAGAAGAAATTCGTCTGCCACAGAGCCTTATAACTGATTCAAAGGTTTTTATTGTATTTCCCAAATGAATATGAGATTATGATCACAGATCATAGTAATTTCTTTTATTTGTCCGTCTGTCCATCGGTCTATCTATCGATCTATCCATCTATCTATCTATCTATCTATCTATCTAATCCATCTATCTATCCATCCATCTATCCATCTACCTATCCGACTATATATAAGAGCTGCGCCCAATTTGTTTTTCTGTTGTAAATGTTATATTATTTTGTTTGTACATGTTTTCAGAGATAGAATAAATCAGTAAAGTAAAAAGATAAAAAATTTCAAAGAACAAAAAGTCAAATAAGAATGGAATCCCTCTGCACTAAATTGGCTTCAAAACCTTGCTCAGGGTGAAAGACCTAACAAAATTGAAGCGGTAACCTTCTGCGTTAAAACGTGCATTCAGTCCCAATCCATTGCATCATTGAGAGCTTGCCACCGGAATATTTTATGAATTTGTCTTTGTGGGGAGAGGTTTACCAATTGTCAACAACAGATATTATTTTTCAGACGTTTTTGTTATTGTTGTTGTTGTTGACGTTGTTGTTGTTGACATTGTTGTTTGGGGTTTTTATTTGAAGGGGGTTATTCGTCATCATATTTTGCACACTGGTTAGCTTTGATAAGATAATGCTGCCAACAGTCCTTTTCCAGTTTTACGGTAAAGACATAATAGTTCAAGTCAGACAAAAAATCCACTATTAGGATTTGTGTTAGTGTATATTTTCAGGCTATTTAAGATTGTTCCCGGTCAAGTTGTTTTTGATCTTCCATTGGGCATACGTGTAGGCTTTTACTAATCGATCTGCTTAGGTGACGCCAGCAGCAGCAACAACACTCTTACGAGGAATGTCATATGTCAACAAAAACTAAATTGAAAGGTTGAAGCGTTGTAACACTAAACTTCACAGCGTTAAACACCGTACCAATAGCAAAAGCTAATTCCACCTCCTCACCCCTCTGAAACACTTCAAGATTTGGTTCTGAGATCATCTGGCACATGATATTCTGCAGAACAACGAACCACTGTAAGCCATCCTATTTATCACTTTAACAAGCAAAGCGTCTTTTGGTTTCCAGGTGTTTCTTCACAGTATATTGAGAACGAGTCTATATGAAAAGGGACAATTTTCAAGACCTCTGGCTGTTAGTTTTGAAAATAATGTTGTTAATCTCAGCACAAGGTGTTCAGTCTAGACAGAAACATTAGCCATCAGGGTTTCTCACCAAGAGATTCCTCTTTTACAATAGACTTTGGAATAATTGTTTGAAAATAAGGAAGCACCTAATGACAAACAATTTCAGATTCCTTTCATATGTTACTAGTTTATGTAAACTTGTCACTTTCTCTGAATTCAAAAAAATTACCGTATTACCAGACTGATGACGTAATGAAGGACAAAATTTTGACTAATAATAATATTGTTAGTAGTTTTCTGAATGAAAAAAGGTTTTCGTTCATTTCATCTCCTGCCTTTACTGTTATATTCTATCTTTACTTCACAGCGCCACACATAATCGGTTTATACGTTGAATGGTTCTGAAATACGAAAAAATGAATATCTGTGGTGCAGCAACGTAGAGAACAAATAACTAATTGGAAAAACTCATTGCAAATACAAAAACAAATCATTGAGTTGCAAAGAGATATTTAAAGTGTTCATAGAAATAATACGTCATCATCATGGGCGTCCATGAAGGCAACCTCCACGTGGTGATGCCTGGATGCTGATTAGCCAGGTTTTTCTGACTAGTTAGTAACGAATAGCCTTCGATTCAAGCTGTTCTTCCGTACCATTGAAGAAATCGATCTCGTCATTCATGTGATTTTGAATCTGGTTCGTCGTCGATTTGGAGAATTTTATTTTAAAAATCCAACCAGGAAATGCGCGTCTTCGACGTCCCTTTAGTTTGGAGAGATATTCCCGGTGCAGCCTACTCACTTAGTCTCCAACAGCTTACACACACACACACACACACACACACACACGTCATCATCATATGATTGTTTGCTTAGAAGGGCCCAATCATCATGATAGCGCCACGCATAAATTAGGACTTGTTATGTTAAAATGACTGAGTTTACCAAATAGGCCGTAGAAAGTTTTAAGGATTTTGTAGAGGAAAAGTTTTATTGTGGAAAGCTCTCAAGAGATATTGTAAGTCCGGTGGGTGCACTCCTATATGAAAAGTGGTACTCATCCTAANGAAATACGAAAAAATGAATATCTGTGGTGCAGCAACGTAGAGAACAAATAACTAATTGGAAAAACTCATTGCAAATACAAAAACAAATCATTGAGTTGCAAAGAGATATTTATAGTGTTCATAGAAATAATACGTCATCATCATGGGCGTCCATGAAGGCAACCTCCACGTGGTGATGCCTGGGTGCTGATTAGCCAGGTTTTTCTGACTAGTTAGTAACGAATAGCCTTCGATTCAAGCTGTTCTTCCATACCATTGAAGAAATCGATCTCGTCATTCATGTGATTTTGAATCTGGTTCGTCGTCGATTTGGAGAATTTTATTTTAAAAATCCAACCAGGAAATGCGCGTCTTCGACGTCCCTTTAGTTTGGAGAGATATTCCCGGTGCAGCCTACTCACTTAGTCTCCAACAGCTTACACACACACACACACACACACACACACACGTCATCATCATATGATTGTTTGCTTAGAAGGGCCCAATCATCATGATAGCGCCACGCATAAATTAGGACTTGTTATGTTAAAATGACTGAGTTTACCAAATAGGCCGTAGAAAGTTTTAAGGATTTTGTAGAGGAAAAGTTTTATTGTGGAAAGCTCTCAAGAGATATTGTAAGTCCGGTGGGTGCACTCCTATATGAAAAGTGGTACTCATCCTAATTTAGAGTGTTTGATAAAAGTTACCCCTTACTGACATCGTATTGTTTAATTCAACCCTTTTCACTGACATTCATAACATTATTATTTTATTTGCAATGATGTTTCAATTAAGTTTATCATATCCAATTTTGTACAGAAATCATGTACAAAACCAAAATTCAAAATCCTTGTTTGGGAATCAGAATGCAAGTGTATGATATTTCTTGTAGAAAGGTAAATGGAGGGATATTTTTTTGTATTTTCAAGATTGATCAGTTATTTGAGCTAATACTCACAGTACTTATGTGGTACTTCACGTAATAAAATTGAGTGTTATGAGCACAAATGAGCTTTTAAAAATAGAGCATATAAGATGTAACAAATACATAAGCAAATGTCTGTCGATAACCATTTTTGTTGACGTGAAGTTTCTTCTACCTTTAAATGGTAACTTCTTTAACTGTTAGTGTCTTCTTTAACGTATATGCTGTTACTTTGATAACTTCCTTCGGACTTTTTTCAACAAAGCATCCTTTTTTCTGAAATCTCTGGCTATGGGCGAAATATCCAAACCTCTTTCAAAACCCTAGGTCCTAAAATTAAAACAAAATTAAATCCCATTTTCAGTGAATCTAGAGACCAGAATGAATACCATTTTTATATAGCAGTGCATCTGCTGAGTTTTTTTATGATCAACAGACTTATGGGGGTCAAAACCAAAGCATGAAAAGGTGAGGGATTTATGGTGTGTTCTAGACACCCTATTAATATTTCTATAGACCATTGAATAGATTTTAACCTGCAGAATGGTGTATAAAAACATGGAAATTTTTAATATAAAAAATGCTGATTGTGACAGCTTTTTGTTTTCATTTCTGAAAGTCGACTGTTTTGGAAAACCATAGGAAGTTCTGAATAATATTAACCTCATAAAATGACAGTATGCTTATGCAAAAACCCCTACATCATCCAGGTTTTTGAATCAGGCTGACTCCTAATTTATTTTTTTTTTGGCTGGCACTCAACTTCCAGTCTACTTACATACAATCAACACGCCACATTTTGGCGTGTTTCACTGATGGGTGTACATAAAATACGGACAAAAGCTTGTATTACAATACAATATTGTGGTTCTAAAAAAAGACTTTACTTCCCCACACAGATGCATAATTTCACGACTAAAATATTATGGAATTTACAATCTGGAATAATAGTGGCTCTAGAACTTCCTTTTAATTAAAGACAATTTGTAAACGTAACTGATTCGTGTATTCAACATACAGTTTATGAATTTCAACAAATTTCTATCTTCTTTCCAATCTTATTTCCAATCCTGATTAGTGACATTTAAGATTAACTTTAAAACTGTTCTATGGAATTAGATAGGCTTTCTAACAATGTGGTATTCTTAGTAGTAGAATAAATACCAAGGAAATTTAATAAAATTACTACATTTCCTACTCTTGAGTGCCTAATTGCCGGTCTCCCTAACAATTTTCAAAATATATCTAAGCCCCTCAATTTAATTAAGAGCCCTCCTGCCAATTAATTTTCACATCTTATGGGTTGCCTCTTTATCGTGGGAAAATACAAGCAGTGAAAAATATCAGAATGGTGTTAGGTTTCTCACCGTCTTTCAGAGCGGAAAATGCCACAGAGATTTTGGAATATCTTTGTAGCAGGCGAATATATTTGAATTGCTGCAATGAATTTGAAGAATACTACTTAATTTATTTCCATCTTAGAATTCATTGTAATTCTGAAATTATTTAGGTGTGACAGTCAATGCAATGTAAATTTTTTAAAACGTGATGGAAGACAACGTGAATTCAAGCAGGAAAAACTGTTAGTCATTTAGAAAAGTGTACATGGGCAGAAGAGTAAGAGCTACGGGAAATGCCTTGGAAGGTTTTGGTAAGAATATGATGCAAAAGGCAAAAAAATTCGCTGTCTTAACCACTAACACAATGATTTCTGGCAAAAGCATGATGCAATTTTACGCAAATTTAGCTGATGTTAAACAAAACGATTCTAACTTGGTAAAGATATGAAGTTCACTTAAAAAGTGTCATAAGAAGTATTTGGCAAAATCATTCTTTAGATTAGATTATTTTTCTCAAACCAAGAAATTCCCAGACTTTAGACCTAGGATAAAACCCTAAGTCGTCGAAGCTTAGCAAGCCTGATTTTAATAATTTATAGAGAAACGAAAATAACAAAAAGGCAGGTTGCCTAACAAATTGATAAAAATAATCTTAGTCTTTGTGCAATAAATGAGGCAATACCTGTAACTGAATGTGACTAATCAAAATTCAGTAAGAAGTAGATAAAAGAGTGGATGGACGAAAATATTGTTAGTTTCGGAAACCCTGATAAGAGATTTGCCTTTGGAGAAGAAGATCGATTGAAACGATTGCAAGAGTATCTGAAAAATATTTTGACTGCTTGGAAATATTTGATTGACACGTATGGAGTAGATTATCCTATTATCAATAGTAACCAGAAGCCACTGAACCGCAAAGAAAGTGCCAGTCAAGAAACTTTGTCATTCAAATGTGAAAGCACTTTGGTTAAAGAAAATCATATGCTTTCGAGAGAGCGAATAATCTTTTTTATTCAGATTTAAAGTAATCCTAAGTTTTAAAATAGTTCCAAAATTTGTTTCTAAAGATTAAAGTAGTCTTACTGAACTGTAAGCTCCATAGAGAATAAAATTTCAATGGCCACCAAAGGGTTTAAATCGCTTTGAGCAAATGCTTCAAATGACAAATGTATTACAAATCCGTTTTAACATGTTTATGGAAAAGCGATTTGCAATTTATTTCTTTGACGACTACTGTATTCTGTGTATCTTATGCCTGAAATTGGGGAGATACTGCTTACGAAAGTCTATTTTGGTCATTTTACGTGGTGGTATCACTAGCGACATTTAAATCAACGACACTCATTGCCTTGTCCCTCTGAAAGCTTACTACCGCGAACAAAATGTGAAGCTGATGCTTGATCAGTTGCAAAAAAATTCTAATTAAATGCTCCCTCCATCTCGAAATAAAATGATGGTAAAGTCAGGGGAAACGTTTGGCGTTGATGCCCCAAAATCCTTTAAATCTTTATTTGTAACGAGTGCTTTAAATGGGAGTGAAGATTATTTTGTGCCGGATAAGTTATTTTATTTAACTGGGTCTTAAATGTTACGATTTCAGGATCAACTTGCAACGGAAAAACCACTAAAAACTTTGTGTGCTTGGATTGATTCCTGCTAAAGGTGTTCGCAGGTGCACATAAAGTGAAGGCATAGAATTCCTAGATTGCAATGGGGAATCTTGAAATAGCAAAACATAAAACTCCTCTCGACGATGACAGTTTGATGCAATGGCAATGAAAACATAAAACAATGAGATTGGCAATACAGAATCAGCTGCAGGCACTTCTCAACAAAACACACTTCCTTTCCTTTTCTTTCCGACTGGTCCCATTTCAGAGGTTTCCAGAGCGCATTTTCCTGTTCCATTCAGTTTGACCCGTTATATCAGCATGCTTCAAACCAATCGCTTGCATATCTTCCTTCACAAAAACCTACTATCTCCTTCATGGACCCTTTTCATCTCATCTCGGTTACTCTTGTCTCTATCACTCTGCGTCCGACATACTCTCTGTTCTTTCTTGCCACCTGGCCGAACCACCTTAACCTGGCACAACTTCCTAGCAATCTCTTCAACTCCTATAACTTCTCTGATCAAATCGTTCCTAATTATATATTTCCTGGTAACCCCAAGATACCAGTGCAGCGTACACATCTCTGCCATGTTTATTTTTCTTTCTAAATGTTTTGTCATTGGCACCGTTTCCACACCACACATTAAAGCAGACCAGAGCATGGATTTATACTCCTTCCCCTTGACCTTTATCTGCACTCATCTGTTACATGGCACTCCAGCCACTAAGCTCCAACTACTAAAACCGGTCTGAATTCTCTTCCCCAACAAAACGCACTGATATTCAAAAATTCTGTCAGCATGCTGCAAATTTATACTGGTCCCAGATTTGTACCTGATAGCGAATTTTCGGACAAACGCCATGAAATAATAACAACGGAAGAAAGGTCACAGCTTTTTACTCCGTAAATGTTTCAACTGAAAGCCATTTATCAAAATATAAGAAGTATTAGAAGTCGACTGGATATAATATTCAAGAAAGAAACTGGGCATATTTCGTGCAAGAAAACTGATGGGCTGGCGATCCTTCTTGTTACTGTGCCAATGGGAGACCAACAGATGCACAAGCCTAACAAGACATCTGTTTCTGTAATAATCTTCAAAAGTCTGAACTTGTTGGACTCAGAGGAAGCCATAGGTGTAAGAGCTTTACCATGGCATGAGTCGTAAGTTTAAGACTTATTAGATAATAAATTCTTACGTCAAAGGCACCTGTTGTTACTGAAGATTCCACAGCTGTTGCAGGAAAGAATATCACACCACAAGTTTGAGATCATTGTCATGTGAAAAAATGGTTTACATTCGATGTTTATGACGGTTATTACGACTGATCCAATACCAGAGTGACTTTGAACCATGTAGCAGAATTGACTCCTTTTGCTTAAATGAAACAAATTTCGAAGTGTGCTCGGAAGACTTATTTGCGCATTATAGCGAAACCAACGTTAATTTATGTGTGCAAGGACCGTTTGTTTTATCGACTTGATCAATTAACTAAGAGTAAGCAGATTTCAGCTGAGAAGACAGCTACTTTATACTTACATTACTAAACTGACATATATAATATTCTGTGGATATTTTTCAAAATCATTTTGACTTAGTTGCTGCGCCAAATATTGTTAAAACATAACAATTAGGACTTTTGATGACAAAAAACAAGCGAGGACATAAATCTTACCCAATACCCCTCTTAACCCTAATTACAATTTACGGAAAATTCTGGGGTTTTTTTTTTGTTTAAACGTCATTTTCCTCAGGAACTGGAGTTCAGATGGTGACCTTCAAAGGGACCAGGATTTGGCAGTGAGGAATGTCTTAGCCGGATGTCCTTCCTGACGCAAACCAATTGCTCTTTCTTTTGTGAAGTTCCAAAGCCAACTGTTCGGGGAATTGAACACGGGACCTCTTGGTTACGGTGCAGTTGTACTAACCATTAAGCCACTGCTCTACGGATAATTCCATATTCCTCCGTTAATTTCTACTTTCAATTAAATATCGAAGAGTACAGTAATACGTGAGATGAATCGTACTTTCCTAAAGCTACTGGAGGAAACAAATAACTTCTTTGCATTTTTATGTATTGTCTAGATATTTCCTGGACAAATTTTAAATAGTAAACAGTGGATTTTTATGATTGCTTCTACATAAAATGAATTTTCAGTTCCAAGATTTAAATATTCGATAAATGTCATAACGTTTCACATCACATAGTTCACATAGTTATTTCCACTCTTTCTATTTTGTATGCAACAAGACCTTGCTTAGCTTTATATGTATGCATGTGGTTATATGTATGTATGTTTGTATTTATTCATTCATATATATATATATATATATATATATATATATATGTGTGTGTGTGTGTATTATTATATATATGTGTGTGTACATATCAAATTAATCAATCAATGCACCTCACGGTGTTGGAATTTCTTCAGCTCTGTTGGCTTTCGCTTTAATGTATTGAGCATCTATAACTAAGGATGTTGCATGTTTTTTATATCGCTTATAATGAAAAATTTTAGCAGTCGAACCAGTAGTATTCAAAAAAATAACAGATAACAGGGCCATTCACAAGGACGGACAAGAAGAAATATTTTTCCCTCTGGTCGAAATAAAGAAAAAAATCCAGTGATTTCATTGTATATTTGTATACCCTCTTTTAATTATGAACTAAAACATGCTTATTATTTTTATTGCCAGTTGAAAGGTATTGAGCCGATTATGTTTCTTTGTAATTTTACAGATTTCAGAAATGCCGCCCTCCCACACTAGGATTTGTACAAAGGGCGCATTTGAAAGATAATAAACTAAGGTTCCTATCTGTTGCCTTTAATGGGTCTTAAAAACAAATCTTAATCAAATTTTTCAGAATAAATCTAGTGATTTAAGAGAAATTGACCACATTTACTTCTTTTCAATATGCATTTATTTCATTATTGTTTGCGAGGTTTTAATACGATTAAATTTGATACTGTGGTTTTAACTAATTACAAATACATGACAAACGTGAGGACCTTTTACGTCTAGAAATATTTTCCCTTTTGCTAAGGTAGTGATGTTTAAATTTTAATGGCTATATTATTGCTTGTGGTAAACTTGATAGTTGATCGAGAAGAACAATGTCAACAACTAAAAGCAAAGAATATTTTAAGTTGTGAAAATGGAAAACAAATGCAGTACATCCGATTTGACAGGTGGACAAATACAATATAGTTTTTATGATAAGTAACTCTGGTAGAAGATTAATTTACAAAAGCAACGAAGATAATTGTGATAGGTCAAAACAAGAACTGGAGTGGGAATGTGCCTTTGTCTGTGTCTGTGTCTGTGCCTGTGCCTGTGCGTGTTTGTGTTTGTACGTTTGCGTGTGTGTTTGTCAGTCACTTTTAAGGCCATTTTCTCCTGATTGATTGCAAGTTTCTACACAAAACTGGGCGCACAGAAAGGTGGGCATGCCGGGAATGAGCTACCACACGTCCAAAGTTTTATATCTGTATCACACGACAAATTTATAAGTAAATTAAGTCTTTCTCATTAAACTAATACCAGAGCCAAACGGAGGGGGGAAGGGATCAAGCTTACAGGTAAGAGTTTCATCCCCAAAAGGCTGATAAATTAGCACTTTGAGTTACCCAAAAAGACGTGAGAAATTCTGATCATAATAATACTAATAATACTAAATAAAAATAGTAATGATAAAATCATATTAAAACTACGTGCGATGAACAAATACACGGAGTCTGACAAAATAATAATAACAAGAACAAAATTCAAACAGTTGTTACATTAAGTCTGATTTCTTCATTCATCTACTAATTGCCCTGGTTCTGACCATGACTTATAGCTAAAGCAGAATAGATTATATGTTGCTCTAATGAAAATGTTTGTTATTCGTCCTACAATAATAATAGAAGTTAGAAGTAATAATAAAAATAATAATAATAACAATAATGACAAAATCCCTGGTAAAATCAACATCCACGAAATCCAGACGATAGCCCTCGTTTGAACAGCACACATACTACGGAGAGTACTATCAATAAAGTAGAAAGTAACAGCTACCCTCTAACGCCTTAGGACCATTGTTTGGACCCGGGATTAAAGGGCGTAATAAACCACGCAAAAAGTAAAATACATAATAATAGAAGAAATAATAATAATAATATTACAGTGAGTAAGCCAACACCAAAGCAAAAAATCTCCATCCCTTTAGAGAAGAGGCACAGAAAAATAGAAAAAAACTAAACTTATAAGAAAATAAGATTGAAGAAGCCATAACACCAGCAAATGCAGAGATAAATAAGACAAGAAGAGCTAAACAGGAATGTTAAAAGAGATGATGAACAACTGGGAGGAGAAATCACTTCATGGCCAATATCCAAAATGAACCAGGGAAGCAGATGTAGACCAGGAGAAAACATATTAGAGGGTGTGCAGCTCAGGCTTGAAAGCGGAAACTGAGGTATTTATTTTAGCTGCAGAAGATCAGTCCTTCCCCACAAGAAACTACCTGGCCAACGTCCTTTGAAATGGAGCAAACCCAAATTATGACCAACGACGGCAGTATTTCTGATTAATCTAAACTTGCTACAACAGAGTTCATAACTAGACATAAATGAATAGGCCTGTATCTGTATTGGAACACTTGTTTACAACATCCCACACCCTAAGAATTGGTATAAACACCACTCACAGCCAATTACAGAAGTAGGTAGTGTCAACATTCTCTGGGAGTTTACTACCCATAGAGACAGGCAGGTGAATGTGGATAGACCTGATATTGTTATCAAAGATTTGAAAAAAATACGCCAGCTGAGAGATAGGACTGCAGCAGGTGATAAAAACCTTTTTGTAAAATAATACGAATATTAGCAAAATGAAGGGCTTTAAAATTAAAATAAACATCATGTGACAACTAAAAACAATAATCTTGTCAGTAGTAGCTGGAGCATTGGGCGGCAAGAGGTGTTTGCAAAGGAAGGGATAGTGTTACCAGAAGGCAAATGATAAAGAGAATTGTTGATCCGGGATACCAGTACTCAGGTATCCTAGACAGTGGTCTACTAAAGAAAAAGGAAATAAAAGGTTTCCCTACAGAGACATAAAAACACATGCTGAAATTGATGCTAATGTTGAGTGATAAGAATGCATCTGTCTCTAACTTTGCGAAACTGGAACTGCAATTTTTTTTTGTTTACACTTGGTTGGTCATTTATCGTTTAGCAGAGCTAAACTCCTGTCAATATGACTTGACATTGCAAGGAACAGATGTAATTCTACTAATATCGAGAGCGTGAAAGAGAATTTAGACAGTTCTTCACAACCCAGAGATACTCGCGATTGGTTCACTGCAACATCATTGCTGATTTCAATGGGGATGGACCAAGTTGTTACGCAATGGATCCTCTTCATCGAACTGCCCAAGAGAAGTCTCAAGGCAGTTCTCCTTCATAATGGAAATTGATACTCTTCGATTCCAATTTGGCATTCTGTGCAAGTGAAAGAAACTCAGGACAACATGGATCAGTTGCGGTCTGCTCTGAACTACCACGGCCATGGTTGGTTGATCTGTGGCGATCTTAAGTTTGTTGGATTGTTTTAAAAACTACAGGGTAGGTATACAAAGTATCCATGCTTTCTGTGTTTGTGGGAGAGTCTGGCTGTTGACCAACATTATATCAGGCAAGAATGGCAGCCAAGATAAGGGTGGGAACCTGGTTAGTACCATGATCAGTCTCACTCTCTTGTTAGACCAAACAATGTATTTCTTCCATCCTTACACATCAGACTGGGACTCATGAAGCACTTTGTAATAGCAATGCACAGGGAAGGCAGAGAGTTTATTTTCCTTCAGTAGACATTTCCTCAGATAAGCTTTAAAAGGTGTAAGGCTGGCATTTTTTTTACTGGGCTCAGATACGGGAACTTATTAAGGACTCAATGTTAGATGACGTGCTGAGTGCAGCTGAACTGTCTGCTTGACTGTCGCTAAAGTAAGTAACTACAACCTTTCTTGGAAACAACCAGAGTGCAAAATACGAGAACAGAAGAAAGTCACTAAAAAGGCCCTTTATCCATGATTAGCTTCTGTGTAATGCGTAATCGTTATTTTCTAACATTTGTTAGATAAAATCCATGCTTTTCGTAAAGCAAGAAATCCGAAATTAAAAGTAATAAATAGCACTAAAGGGCGTTGATAACAATTCTTTTACAACCTCGTATCTCAAAAACTTGATCTGATTGGACAAAATGAGTATAATTTTTGGATTCTGCATAGCAAATTACCATAGAATGAGCTATTAAACGCTTGACCTTTAAAACTTTGCAGGCCAATGTAATAATGATAATCAAACAATAATAACAATAATAATAATAATATCAGCATAGAATATAACGTAACATAACATAACATAACGCGTATCGCCAATAAGATCAGCCAGACACAAAGTGTGAAAAAAGATAATAATAATAATAATAATAATAATAATAATACAATAACGCAATAATATCATTGGTCATCGGGGCCTTTGGAGTGTTCTACAAACTTTCAAGAATTACATTCTAGCACTTGACTATGAACCGGGAATACAGCCATTACAGAAAGCATTCCTTTTAGGTACGACCAGGATCGTTAGAAAAGTAATGGACGTAAGAGACTTAATAGGAGGACGACATTTATATGTTTTCTACAGAGATAACATGCACACTTTGTCAAGCTATGGGATGTAACCTGCAAGTGGACTGTGCATTACCAGTTTTACTGTGGTAATGATACAATAATAATAATTTTTTTTTAACTTCAAGCGTATAGTTTTTCATGTTATCACTTAATACAATTGTATGCCGTGTATACATTACATCATTACCCCAAGAAATACCACTCACTATCAAGGCATGGTATCAACGACGCACAGAGTAACATAGTCACCAATGAAGGAGGGGAGGCTGATCCCATGTCTTACTACGTTGATAAAATATGTAATATGTGCTTCGAATTACCACACATATGATCTTCTTTATGATATATGAGATTTCGCTTTTACCGTAACTTATTTCCGCTAACATCTTCGCTACCGAATGTGTACTCTTTCCGATTGCTCCTATCGCGCCAATGCTTAAATTGACAAATATAACTTTGTGATAATTTTTGCCAAGAAATCTTAACAGAAATTCATATTTTTCTGATTTACGTTTCGAATTCACTTCAATATTTGTTTCAAAGCCAATTGTAAGTTCTAGAATATAAATCTTTCCTTTATCAATTACTAACAGGTCAGGGCGATATGTATCTCCGGTAATAATCGATGGAGAATTGTAATTATCAATATCACAGTAAACTTTTGCATTTTTCTTATTCGAAGATATGAAGTTTGCAATATTTTTTAAAACCGAGTCATGCCTCCAATTATAACGTTTTTCGTTCAACGCTGTATTACATCCTCCAATAACATGCCCGAGAGTTTCTGTAGCATTACATAAGGAACAGGCAGATGATTCTCTTTGTCCCCATTTTAGCATATTTGAAGCGTTGGCGAGGGTGTTGTTTAAATACCGGATTGTGAATGAGTAGATATTATTGGGTAACGTAGAAAGCGCTTTGTGCCAGTGACTGGTAAATGCGTTGTCTGCATAGGCTGTGATTGATTTGATTATTAACCCTTGCGAAGTCAGTGTATC
>RDPX01000145.1:625701-682337 GCA_003991215.1 Morbakka virulenta
TAACGAGCACAGCCCATATTTTACGTAAAACTCTTTCAATGTAAATACTTATGTTAAAAGTCTCTCAAACAGGTCATATGTTTATTTTTTATACAAACTTTGCAATAATCCTCTATTTTTGATGTTCGTAAAAACTCTCAAAACCTTTGTTTGCCCTGGGTCACTGGGTGTGGCCCGGTGAACAACTGTATCAAACCGTATTAAAAATAAAAATGTACATAATAATAATAATAGTACTGACGATGATCATGGTTATGATTATGATGATGGTGATGATGATGATGACGACGACGATTCTTATTATTATTATTAATATGATGATGACAAGAGGTACTGTACCAACAGCTTTGGTGGAACAAGTGGGCAAACTCGTGTTGGTCCAGTGGAGCCTCTATTTTCCGGAACACAGCAGCCCATTTTGAGCCATACTGTTTATCATGTTGTGTTTCACTTCAACCACATGAAATTAGAGTTAATGGTTTGCAATAAAGAGAAACATACGAATATTGAGTGCCTACGGTCAAGTGATTTGTAGTTTTCGTGGGATGTCAGAACCGCAGCAACCGCAGGTGCCAATTATTGGCCAAGTGACACATTATAGTATTGAGCTGATTTGGGAGCCAACGCTCAGTCCTGAACAGTTCAAAACATCAACAGTGCCAAGTGGAGAATCTTTGAAATACGTTGTACAAGAAGAGGAGGTGTCCAGGACTGGCACTTATGGCTCAGGTTTTGGAACAGTTTACAGTGGATACAAGAAGTCGCACATTTTTCCAGGGCTAGAACCGAATACACTTTATAGATTTAGAATTAGAGCTATGAATCCGTATGGTTTAAGCCCATGGAGTCCGATTGTTGAGGTCTCAACTGGCAAACAGCCTCCGTCAAGCGAAGACTTACACAGGGCAGTCCAAATTGGGGAGATGAAAAAAGTCAAACGATTAGTGACTGGTGAGTTATTGAGAAAATGTTTATCCATTTACCTTCATGTGCAGTTTAATTTCCATAATATGACCATTAGCTAATGATAATCAAACCACAACCTCTTGTTAACATTTCAAATATGCTTTGATTTTGGAAAGGTCATTTTTATCATTATCAATAGACCTATTTTAAATGCCATCATGATAATTTCTGCAGTACTTTACAAATTTTGAATAAAAAATGATGCATGTATTTGATTTGAAAGAAATAAAAGGTACATGAAATTCGAATGCACCTGTTTCGTTACTTGTATGTCTCATTGTCAAGGAAACCGTTTTATCCAAATTGTAAACAAGTTGGTACAAGAAAACAGGCTTTTAAGAGAGGAGTTTTAATTATTAATTTTATTTCAATTCTGTCTTTTTATTAGAGAGGAAGAGCCAGTTTTTGTTTTTGTTTTGTGTGGGGGTGAGGGTGGCCTTGATATATATTTGATAATATTATGTTACAAAGTCCCTTTTATACAGTAATCTAATATCAATATTGGGAGATGATGTTTGTAGTACATCATCATCATCATCATCATCATATTCGGTTTAACGTCCGGTTTACATGCTAGCATGTGTTGGACGATTTCTTGAAATTGACTTCCAAGCCATCTTATCCTTCACCAGGTCTCTGGTGACACCTTTTTGTTTCAGATCCATCCTTATCACTTCCTCCCATGTTTTCTTTGGTCTTCCTCTGTCAGTGGTTCCTGCCACCTTGATTGTTCTGCATCTACTTGTCCAAGCATTCTTGTCCATTCTCTCCACATGACCAAACCAACGAAGCCTTCTATTCTGCATACAGCTGCTAATACTGTCCAGATTCAATCTCCTTATGAGTTCATTAGAACTGAGCCCTTCCTTTAGACTTACGTTGCACATCCATCTTATCATTCTCATGTCATTCCGCTCCCTGCAGCTGACGTAGTACCATCTGTAAATTATCTTGTGAAAATGTATAATTGAGAAGGCGCAGCCCTTCCTTAAAAACTAAAAACGTGTTCCCCCTCTTTTGTGTGTAACCCTTCTTTGAGTGTAATAAAACTGTGACTGTATTTTTACCTTCTTTCTCCATAAGCAAGCCTCAAAGCCACTTCATTACAGATGCTTTTCTTATTTGATTTTTTACTTATGAATCTTCTTATTTGCTGCTTTCTTCCCAAATTTTGTTATGCTTCCTGTAATGAGGAAATGAATTACGTTTGTACAGATTTTTTTAGTACCCTCACTGCTTTTTGAAATGGTAATTTTCCATCTTCTTAACTGTAATATAATTTTCTGATATTTAGGCTTTACTGTAAAATTTGCACATTTTCTTGTTGTGTGAAACATTGACCGGTATACTTGTTTCCTTAGACAAGATATGACCAACTTGAGGGTTTATGATGTATCATCAAACATCAAAATTTAAAGTGAGTTTAGACCTGTGACATGAAATAAAAAGGCAGTGTGCAACATGATCATGCATAAACAAACACAAGGGAAGACCAAAATAAACATTCATGGATGACATCAAGGAATGGGCCAGTCTAATACCTGTAATTACAAAGAGATATGCTGAGGGAAACAATTTGGAAAAACAATATACATTATTGGGAGCTCCAATGGACTTAAAAAGCATTCTGGTCATGATGATGGTGATAATACCATGAAAAGATTTAACATGTAAAGAACATAATCATAACTTAGTATACAAAGTGGAATTCCCAGATTGTAATGCAACTTGTATTGGTAAAGTTGATAGCAGACTGTCTTAAAGAATAAAAATGATGGTTGTAGAGACCATTATTCACACATTTTTAACCACATAGTGAAGTCAAGACATCAATCAGTTGCAAAAGACAATTTTATGGTTCTTCACAATAAACAATTAAGCAACTATTACAAAAGAAACACTGCAGAAACACTAACAATCAAAATAATAAGCCAACATTAAATAACCAAGAGAAGTCAATGTTATGAAAGCTCTTTAAATGGGGTCTTTTATTTGTTTGCATGTAACTGTAAAGATCTCCCTTTTTCTTTTTATGGACTTTTTTAAACTTGTTTATTTGTAAAGAAACTTCATTGTGATGATGACCTTTGGAATGTGATGTTGAGATATTAATCTTTAATAAACTTAAAAATCTCAGTTTCTTATCAAAATGTTTAGCCATTAGTTATCTTTTTTATTAGGGAGGCACCTTTCAGAATGATATTTTTGGTTCATTTTGTTTTAATATCATCTGGAGTGTTCAATATACAATATAAAGATAGAGCATTAAAAAAAATATTCAACACAAAATCAAGATCACAACATTGCAGAAACTTTGAGCTGGTACATATATGAAATTCAACAAGAAATCAAAACATGAGGTTGCACCAACTCAAACTCTGTGCAATGTTGTGTTCTTGATTTTGTGTTGAATAGTTTTTTTCATGCTCTATCTTTTATATATATATATACTTCTCACCTTTCTCACCTTCTCCGCTGTTCCTTAATGGGCCGTGGGTGTCTGCAGCACTCCTCTCTTGAGCAGTGCTCTCCATCTTTCTCGCTCCTGGGTGTCAGATGGGTTCAGATTCCACAGCTTCATGTCATTCTGGATGGTGTCTTGCCATCAGTACTTTGGAGATATATATATATATATATATATATATATATATATGCTAGCATGTAAAATGGATGTTAAACCAAATGTGATGATGATGGTGATGATATATATATATATATATATATATATGCTAGCATGTAAAATGGATGTTAAACCAAATGTGATGATGATGGTGATGATATATATATATATATATATATTAGTGTGTGTATTCAGCCAATGAATGTAAACTTGTACAACTAACATTGTTTAGCATCATTAAGACTTTTACAAATTCACTTAGTTTATTTACAAATAAAATTTTTTTTAAAAAGGAGACAATAATTCAAGTTTTTATTTAATAAAGGTTTGGACCAATGTCAAATGCTTTCTTATCCGCATGCTCTACTGCCAGAGCTATTAACTCACATAATTAAAAAGGTCAGTTTTTGCAATCAAATTTGTTACTTAATTACACCATTCTTTCCTCTTTTCCAACTCAACTCCCAAGCCTAAAACATAAGATTGCAACAAAAAGAAATAAAGGAATAGTTATGTTGTTATTAATTGTAACATGAATCCTAAAACATTTAGGAAATCAGTTGTTTATTGGTATTGCTAGTTTTATTTTTATTATTATTATTATTATTATTATTATTATTATTATTATTGTTAATATGATGACGATGTATTTTTTTCCTTTACTTTATTATTTGGAACTCCCAAGCCAAGAACATAAGATTCCAACAAAAAAGAAATGAAAGAATAGTTGTGTTGTTATTAATTGTAGCATGAATCTTAAAATGTTTAGGAAATCAGTTGTTTATTGATATTGCTATTATTTTTTTAATTATTATTTTTGCTAATATGGTAGGCCTAATGATAATGATGATGATAAATTATTTCCTTTATAATTTCCAGCACTTACCTTTAAATGTATTTACCAGGGTTAAAATATGCTCATCAGTTGCTTTATATCAAGGAGGATAGGTGGTTATGCTGATTGGACTTCATGTGCATTGCCCATCTTTTAGCTTATAATTTATAAAGGTTTGCATTCCCCAGTATAGTATCATGGGTTGAAGAATAAGTAACAAAAAACAAATTCATTCCATGTCTGCAATCAAATCTAATCTGTTTATTTATATGGCAATGGCAAAATTTGATGCATATCTTAATTTACATAATAATGGAAATAAACTATTATGTCATCACTATGCATAGTTATGGTAGAAGTTGCCACTTCATAGTTTTTCCAAACACTTTCCTTATGATCAGAAGAATAAGTCTTAGCAAATGTTCAAGCAAATTGGTCTTTGTTGGAATAAAATATAATTTCCTCAGTTCCAAGACAACCATTGAGTTGACTCTGTTGACCCAGAGCAGGACCCAAACCCTGAAAAATGGGTAGGGTCTTCCATCAGCAAAACATGTAGGGAGTAGAGTTTTCTCCTCTAACTACAGTGCTGGTCCATATAAATAAAATGGCTCTCAGTCCCATGCACCCAGAATTTTCTCCATGGAGCACAGGTACAAACAAAAGAATAGAGATGCAGTTTTTAAATTAGTAAGAAGTGGATGAATGTAACTATACTATTATGTTTTAGGAATGGGTATGGTTAGCATTGTTAAGAAATAATGTAAATAGAAAGCTATAATTTGAATATTGTCAAGTTATAACAAATTATGGTGAAGGAACTAGGCTTAAGTAACACAGAATAATACGTGTAAGAATTTAAGTTCTTTATTGCATTGCATCTGGTTGTCTGTGCACTCCTGTATTTCATTTGATAGTGTAGTCATGATAACAATTTATCTTTTACAGATGTTTTGTTATGTGTATTTATGTATTATATATATATATATATATATATATATATATATATATATATATATATATATATATATATAATGCAAGGTCATATTTGTGTGAAACCAATCAATTTGCATTGGAATTTTGAGAGCCTTTTTGTTTTGATATGTAACAATAAAGGAATACTATCTACTTAGATAATATATGGTATAACTGTTTGAGTTTTTTTCATTTTACCACTGTTTGATACCAATAGATTGAAATCTTAGTTCAACATATCATTTTCTATGAAATCTAGGTGCTTACCTTTAGATTTTTAGACATCAACTTTTTTTTTAGAGTTACACAGAGATCTATTGGATGCACCAGATAAATATGGCTATAGTCCACTGATGTCTGCAGGTAAGTTAGCAACATACCATTACCCATTTGTCTGAGTGGCCTCTATGACAATGGTGAGCCACTAAAATGAGCTATTTTTTTTAAATAACCCCATTTTTATGTCACCACCCTCATTTTATGTGACAAAAAATATCTATATGTCAGGGCTCAAATTTTTGTAACTAATTCTTCCGCTTGACTTTTTTATCTGCTGTACTAGACTCCTAATTTGTTATCTGCTGTAAACAGATTTTTGGTCAGGTTTTGCAAAATATAGTTTAGAGCATACTGTTTATCATTTTACTGGTTTGTAATGTGAAGTTTTAAATTTAGCAATTATAATTTTCTTTGAAAGGTAGATGTTGGTCACTCAGCCCTTCAAGCAGGTAAATTATTCATATTGTATGAGAATGATACTTCAAACATGGATGTATAACATCAGAAATTTAATTTGACCATAATGTGTAATTCATGGATGGACAACCATCAGATTTCAGCCTTTTATTTGTCTATGTACCAACAAGATGTTTAATAGTGGTATATGGGAGAGCTGCTCCCCTACATGCTACTATAGTATGTACATGGTATATTCACTGAAAATATTATCTTTTTTGTCATCAATTTGGCTTTGGTGACAAAATTGTAATAGAGGTGGGATTTCCAAAGTATTCTCTGCTGTAATTGGCAGTGTCTCTGGTGCCCCACCACACTGTTACTTAGCTCCTGGTATAATAGTTTGATTTGGTTTTTCCTGCAATTCAAACCTCTGTTAATAAATACTTTTTTTAGCAAATAATTAAATCACTTTTTGAGCTTGATATTGAAGAATAATAAATAATTATGAATAATAAGAAGAAAGTAAATAAGATATTTCTTATTTTAACTACTTAGCTGCCAGTAGGCAGGGTTTGAGAACATACAAGCAGCAGGGTTTTCCATGCTATTGTTTCTAGGCTATTCCCAGAAAAATTATCTAACCCAGAAGCTTTACCAAAAACTGCTTCCAGAACTTGCTTTTAGCTGGTTGTTCAGGTCATAAAAGTTATGAACAGCATGGTAGCAGATAAAACTTATTTGTCTGCCTTAATAGATTATATGTCATAAATAATTATTAAAAGACTGATAAATAATTGATATTTTGCATTCAGTTGTATAAATGCCATTTTTATAAAACATATTGTAATTGACATAACCAAATCTTCAACATTTTTGTATTTTACAGCTCAGAAAGGTAGAACTGACATTGCTGAAATTCTCATAGATTCTGGATCTGATGTCAATTATCAGAACCCAAGTGGCAAGACAGGCTTGATGATTGCATGCTTTGCAGGTCTTTAACCCCTTTTGTAATTACTTAAGGTTTGGTTTTATTTGTACATTTGATGGTTTATCTACTACAATAAAACACTAACTAATCAGTGTTTGTCAGGACAGCATTCCAAATTCTGTCATGTATGTTTTGCCATTTTGAAGAATCAGTTTTGATTTTCAGTAATCTTAATCAAAGAACCTATGCAATGCTTAATTCATTATTGCAAGAAAATTTCCATGATGCTGAGTGCTGTGGTGCTAAAGTGCTGGACTATGAACTCAGAGTTACAACCTCAGGTGAAAGGAGCCAGTTTGACAAAACTTGGAAATATCTTGGTGTGACCCTCGACTGATCACGTTCATACAAAAAACATTTACAAAACGTTGCAGAAAATACAACCAAACACTGTAACCTGCTAAAGAGACTTGCCAGCAATTGCTGGGGTGCTGATTTTGCAACCCTTCACACCCCAGCTTTGGCACTTTGTTACTCAGTTGCAGAGCACTGTTCTCCTCTTTGGAGTCAAAGCCACCAATGCAAGCAGCTTGACATATCCCTCAATGAGTGTATGAGACCAGTAAGCAGTTCAATCAAATCCACTCCTACAACACTCCTTCCAGTCCTCTGTGGCACCAAGCCTCCAGACATCTGAAGAGATAAAAACATTCTGAATCTGTTGTATTTGTGCAATGAAAGACTCACATTTATGCCATCCACCTGCAACATGTCCTCAAATGAATGTTTGCCACAAGAGCAGAATGCCTCTATCTACACAAATGCACATCCTGTCAAATCGAATCAATGAAAACATGTCTCCTGACCTATGGATGAAATTTGTGTGGAATAGATGTTGGAGTAATTCCAAGTGCATACACTGCAAATATATTCTGACACCTCCAGAAAAACCTGCAGGCTATGACCTAAATCGAAGCCACTGGGTCTTCCTAAACCAAATTCGCTCTGACTATAACTGACATCCCAGTTACATACATAAAGTTAGTCTGAACAGTAACCCAAACTGTGTATGTAGTGATGGACAACTAATACTGCATTGCCGTACGATAGGCATAAGAGGTGATATCAGTTCTATTGATAAAGGATTTTGAAATTGGGTGAATTATAACAAGTAACTAGATATCTACTTTTTCATGCTTTTTCTTCATTGTTTCTTATTAGTTCATATAAATATATATATAGTGCTGGAAATATATTGAAAATATGACTGATAGTGTCTATTTGGTTATGTAATGGGAGCCTCGCAAGGTCATTATCATGATCATCATCATCGTTACAATCTATCTTGACATGTCAGTCATGTGTAAGATTACTAGTTGAAGAAAAATTGTCATTGATAAATTCCATGCACCCAATTCCAAGTCCATCATGATGACATTGGCCCTCGATTTTTGTGAACTGGGCTTTTATAAATCTAGGAATTGCTTTTACTGTACTTGGCTAATCTACCTCTTTACAATTTTGGATTGGGTCAGTATGATCAGTATGTCATTTTATATCAAAATTAGGTTGTTTTAGACTACAAAGAAGGTTTTACCCACAGACAAAAAACATCTTAGCAGGACAACAGTCACTGGTGCATTACAACATTTTCCCATAGAATTAAAATGAAGCCAAACAGAGAATTGATGGGAAAGTAGTACACTACTTGTGTTTTAAGTAATATTTATCTACATATGACCCTTGGATTGCCCAGCCTTTTGAGTTGAGATATTAAGACTGGTATTCAGTAGTGCTGATCCTATGACAACCTAACTTAGATCCAACACAGCACAATTTTGCCATTTCAAAATCGAAATTTTGGTAATTAATTTTTAACTTGTGCCCAGTTTACATCTGACCACTACATATAATAAGGTTTTTATTTTTTGCATGTAGTTGCCTAAAATAAAATTATTTGTGATCTTAATCAGCAGTATAAAACTGCGTCAGCATTTAGCAAGGGACCTGACCTGATTTCAGCCTTGCCTCAGACATTTAAATATATTTTCTAGAAAGATTTTTTATCCAATTTTGTTTGATAAATATCGGTATCCACTGGAATGGCATTTATGAAAACAGCTCTACAAGTTGACGGCAATGCTGCCGTTAATGCCAAAAGTGCCAACCTCCAACCTATAAAGCTGGCAAAAAGTTACCACTCATCAACTCCGCGTTTTTTTTAGCACTGTTGGTAAATACACCATTAATTCACTCATCCGCTACAGCCCAATCAGCGATTGACTAACCAAAGTTAGAATACAAGTAAAGCCTCACAAAATCAGCATTATTCAGAGCTATGCACTGACCAGTGTGGCAAAAGAAGAAGAAATAGAGGAGTTCTACAACAGTCTTCAGGACACCCTTGACTCAATTCCAAGCAGAGATGTTACAGTTGTCATCGGAGATATGAATGCCAAAGTGGGCGTCACCAAATATCCCTAAACGACATGTGGATGCTATGGTTTAGGAGATCGAAATGACAAAGGAGAAGACTTGGTTGATTTTTGTAGCTCAAACAACCATCCTATCTTGAACACCACGTTCAAACGCCATCCGCGACACTAAAACACCTGGACCTCGCCTTACAGAAATTTGCGCAACCAAATTGACTTCATCATTATAAACCAGAAATGGAGAAGCTGTGTCAACAACGTGAAAACTAGACCAGGGGCTGATTGCAACAGTGACCACCAACTTTTAACTAGGAGATTGCAAGTTAGATTCAAGACGATTGAGCGGCCTCCCCCACCTTTGAGGCGAGATTACGAATCAGTTGATACCGCCTTTGAATTTGAAGTTGCAATAACAAACAGGTTTGAAGCTTTACTTATGTGCGATAAGGAAAAGACGCTCAATGAAATGTGGAACAAAGGAAAGAACATCCCACTAGACACTGCAAAGAAACAAGATGTCGAACCTAAGATATGCTGACGATGCTGTCCTGATTGCCTTAAGTTTGACTAAACTGTAAGAACTGGTGAACCAGGTAAAAAGGGAGAGCGAAGCTAGCGGACTGTTTCTAAACGTAAAGAAAACAAAGATCATGAAAATCTTTTTAGTTCCTAATCATGCTGTTGACTGCCATACCAGCGTCAACAATGAAACAGTCGAAAATATCAACGAGTTCATATACCCGGGGGCTACATTCTCAAACAAATTTGATGATTGCAAGAAATTCAAAAAAGGAATAATAGTTGCAAGAAATGCTTCGATTGCGCTCACTAGCATCTGGAAGAACAGAAATATGTCGCCTTAGAAGAAGAAAAGACGCCTAACTTCTCTTGTGTTCTCAATAGCAATGTATGGGGTAGATTGTTGGGTCCAAAAGATATCAGACAAAAAACGACTGGAAAGCTTTGAACTGTGGTGTTATCGCAGAATTCTTTGTATTAGTTGGACACAGCTATCCTTCATAGGTAACATCTTGAGGCATGACAGTCTAGAAAAAACTCCTCCTGCGGGCATGGTTTTTGCAAAGAGAAGCAAAGGCAGACCAAAAACTAAACTGAGTGATAACGTCAAAGACCTTTGTAGATTGACAATGGCAGAAGCAACAAAAGTTGCCCAAGACGAGAACATCTGGAGAGACCTGGTGAAGAGGGCCATGACTACTCGAAATCGAGCTGTTCGTTCATTTTTAGATGCTGCACTCTAGCCGAATCACAATTAAACGAGTTATTTAAAGGTTTTAAACTGTGGATTTAGCCTAAATCAGTTAACAGCCGCTTTTTGCATATATGTACTTGCCTTCCACAAGTTTGATGGTGGTTGTTTAAGTATTCAAGTGTCGCAGGGACAGGTAAGTAGGCCGTTCGTCGTTATAATAAATGGACAAGAATTAGAAAGGTCAGACCTAGTAGTTTCGGACAGAATTAATGTGTATGAGAGGTTCATTTAACAAGGGTTGATTCGCAAGTTACAAATCATTTAGGCAATTTTTTCGAGTGAAACTTGTTTACAATTATTTACCTAAACAAATCTTTTGAGTACTACTGTATAATTTGTTCTTGATATATTTTCCCACTCAATATTATTATCAATCTCTGACTTGAAATAACCACTTGCAGTATCAAATTTCATCAAATCCGTGCTTAAATTTTAATGGAACCCTGTTTTGTCCTCTGAGTAATTAATTCTTTTGGAAACACAAAGGGTGTATCTTTAGTGCGAAAGCCTAATGTGCCTATGTATTAATAATGTTGAAATGCGTTGCTTTGGTACCAAAATGTTGTTTAGTAGAGTAGCTAACAGTTTTTGTATGTCATATAGAAAGTTAAAAGTTAACGCTGAAATCACGCTTTGTCCTTATTATGAATCGCTGTCACCCCAAACAGACAAGTTTGAAAAAAATATTAAATAAGTTCGTACTTAGAGAATTTATTTCCTCAGCCATTGCAGCTGCAAGAACTCAAATGACGTGATCTACGTATGGGGTAGCAATTATGTTTTTTGAATATCTTTTGCTTTCATTGCTCGTCGGGGAAGGCGAGTTACTTCGTAACGCGCTTTCTCAAAGAAACAAGTAACTACTTCAGATTTCGATAGGGAAAGAGGGCGTTATTTGGTAATTCACTTGGAAGATGTTAAGCCTTGCAGCCACCTGAACGGCTGTATCATTGTGGGCACGTGGCAAACTGCCTAGTTCGGATGTGAAAAAGCAAAAGACGCTATTTGCGTTAGCAAAAATAGAGACTATTAAAATGCAACACTAAACCTGGAATCACTGAATGTTTGATCTGAAAGCAGTCATCTGTTTTGGATAGGCCGCAGTAGATGTGTTTTAACAACAGATTTGATAGCCTTTTAGCCTTGAGACGATCCCCTTTATGGAACCAAACTTTATTGTTATGTTTTTTGTTATCCTGCCTACAGCTAGCTTGCTAAGGTAACATGGGTAATTTTTCCTCTCGCTTATGGACCAGGTGCTCTTTTCAGGAGCCCTGCTGTTCCAAGTAACACAGTCACCTGTTTCAGCTCATCTTTCAAATTTATTCATAATCTATCTATACATCACTGTAAACCTTTATTACGTCATTTGGGGTTTTTATTATTTTTGTTGTTAGTGTTTTTATTATTTTGGTTGTAGCAATAGTAGTCGTATCAGTATTAGTATCAGCAGCAGCAGCAGTAGTAGTAGTAGTAGTAGTAGTAGTAGTAGTAGTAGTAGTAGTAGTAGTAGTAGTAGTAGAAGTAACAGTAGTAGTAGTCATAAAAGAAGTAGTCGTAGTGATAGTAGTAGTGACAGTAGCAGCAGTAACGGAAGTAGTACTAACAGTAGTGCTAGTAGTACTAGTAGTAGTAGTGGCAGTAGTAGTAGCAATAGTAGTGGCAGTAGTAGTAGTAGTAGTAGTAATAGTAGTAGTAGTTGTTGTTGTTGTAGTAATAGTAGTAGTAGTTGTTGTTGTTGTAGCAATAGCAGTGGCAGTAGTAGTAGCAATAGTAGTGACAGTAGTAGTAGTAGTAGTAGTAATAGTAGTAGTAGTTGTTGTTGTAGTAATAGTAGCAGCAGTAGTAGCACTAGTAGTAACAGTAGTAGTAGTAGTAGTAGTAGTAGTAGTAGTAGTAGTAGTAGTAGTAGTAGTAGTATTTTTATGATTCGGCTATATTACCATATTTATTTCACTCCAGTCTTTGTGGCGTCTTCTTCCTTGGACTGGATGTATATTTGGCAGGTACGCTTGTTGGGATCTATTCTTCTTTCATTTCAATCAACATAATAAATTTGCCAAATATTATTAGCTGATGAAAAACGGAAAAGTTTAACTTCAAGATACTTTTTTGTCATGACGTAAGGGTCTTAAGGAAAAGGATCGGTGAAATACAGCTTCTGTGCGACACAAAGTTACATATTGTTTTTCAGAAATTTCCGTCACCTGATTTACTTGAAAAAAAAAAGTTTTGCAGGAGAAAATAATTTTTACTTTAGTGGAGTGCTTCAAAACAAGTTATTTAATGAGCAATGTAAAACGTTATATTCTTGCTCATTTTTCTTAATTGCACCGGTCAGTGTTTAAGCGGACCATGAGTGTCATGTTGTTGTTATATGTTAGCTGTGCTTCATTTTAACCTGAAGAGCTCAGGGAGGGGAAAGACCATATACCTTTCACTTTCCACCGGTAACAGGTCGTTGAAAACTTTACCCCCATTGAAATCGGAACCGTTGTACATGAACTGTCTCAGAAAAATTATATTTTGTTCTTTGCATTTACCAGGTCAGATTGAAGTTGCCAAACTGTTTCAAAAGAAGAAGGTAGATTTCAACACAAAAGATAAGACAGGATCGACTGCCATGCACTGGGCAGTAGATGGCAAAAATCTAGAATTAGTGCATTGGCTTATTGGTGCTGGATGCCCTGTAAGTATATATTTATACCTACTTCTTTAAATTACATTATGCATTTATGAAATGATTACATAGCCGGCGCCAATCATGAATACTCAAAATGACGAACGATTTTCAGTCTCCGGTACACATGCCTTTTTGTTTCTCGTTAGCTTGGCCATGAAAATCAATGGTTTTCAATAACAGTAGTGCTAAAGTAAGATTAGTTTCTGTTAATTATCACCACAGGATACATACACTCGTGTGGACTATAATAAAACCATAAATAGATAGATGGATAGATAGATAGATAGATAGATAGATAGATAGATAGATAGATAGATAGATAGATAGATAGATGGATAGATAGATAGATAGATGGATCGATCGATAGATAGATAGATAGATGGATCGATCGATAGATGGATCGATCGATAGATGGATCGATCGATATATCGATAGATCGATCGATAGATAGATAGATGGATAGATAGATTGATAGATAGATAGATAGATAGATAGATAGATAGATAGATAGATAGATAGACAGATGGATGGATAGATGGATAGAAAGAAAGATAGATAGATAGATAGACAGGCAGACTATAACCACAATAACTCAATAGCTTTAGGTTTTGAGCCCTTTTGATGATAAACCTTAGATAAAAGCTAATAAACTTTGATAAACTTTAATAAACAGGAAGTCAACATTGCAGATTTGCCCGGTATCAATAGGCAAACGCAAAGAAGCGAAATCGTATATTATTTGTGTTTCGTCTATCAATATCAGGAGAAATGTATGGTTTTAAAGCATAGAAGGAATACACCATACATATATATATAGAAATATAATTGCTTATACGTATATATATTTTTTTTTTATTTTTTTTTAATTTCACGGCACCCTTGCAGTATTGCCTTGGTGTTTATCAATGCCTTATTCATCTTCCAGCATGTGCCAATAAAAATTTCCTATAAATAAACCAATAATAATGCCATTTTTGAAGGCTTGTTTTAACGATAAGGCTTGCATTACCTAAACGATATTTTATATCTGTTAAAAATCCTGCATTGACGACTGCTACTTATAATGTGGTAGTTTATCAACCAATCTTTGCCATACCTGGTATTTCAAAATTACAAGTTACATATTCTAATACTTTCGTATAAGAATGGTGCGGATATATATAAAAATATATGTATATATATGTATATATATGTATATATATGTATATATGTATATATATGTGTGTGTGTGTATGTGTATGTATATGTGTATATATATGTACATATGTATCTTCACCCATAAACGAAAAATATCAGATTAGAAGTTCGGTCAAGTAATGGGGGTTGGGGGGAGAAGAAGATTTGATGATCAGAATAGGTTTCTTTTCCCCATACAGCTGAGATACACTTTAAAAGGATACACATATTTTCTCCTCACCGTCCATTTATTCCATTATCAATACCTTTAGTTTTTATTTTATCATTGCCGGCAATAAATCAATTAATTTATTAGTGTTAATCCAATATCTTCCTCATTTTCCATCACTATCTTCAACTGTTACCTGTAAACCTCCCTGCACCCTACGCCACAAAAAATCTTTTTCAAGAAATTGATTCAGCTCTGTGATGAACTTTAAAGTATGTTATGAATTTGTTATTGCTTGCAGTGATCTCAAATAATGTTAACGACTGAGAATGATTTTGTCTGTGATGACTTGCTTCCGATTATTATCTACCCCATATTTTCACTCGTTCAAGGTTGTCTCTTTTCCAGTTTAAGTAAATTCGGAGATTTCTGCCTCTATTGAAAATTCCTGACTTTATGGACGCAGTGAAAGCCAGATTTCTGCCTCTATTATATTATACTATATATATATAGTATTAGAGTGAAACACTCAGAAAACTTTAGCCAAAGATGGAACTGGCTGATAAAATGACAATAATGGGACAATCCATACATGAACAATCCACATCACAGTATAAAGGACAACACAACTAAAAAGAACATAAGAATGAACTATCCGCAGAGAGAAAGAAAAATAATGATGTATGAAGGATAGAGCTATGGTGAAGCGTGATGAAAAATGTAAAATGATAGATGACTAAGAATAATGATAAAGATGATGATGACGACTAAGAATAAAGTAGATATCATATATATATATATATATATATATATATATATATATATATATATATATGTATGTATGTGTGTATGTATGAGCTTTTTCATATTTCTCCATTTCTCCATGGTAAAACTGACGATGGGAGAAATATCTCACAAAACATAGCACAGTTAAAAGGTTACGACTCATGACATAATAAAGCTCATATATTTATCTCAGCCTTCCTTTTTCAAGTGTAAGTGTTATCTTTGCCTCGGTACTTTGGTCATCTAAACCGAATCTGGTCTGATTTTTAAAATTTATTTGACGCCGAGTTTAATAACCACTTTTTTCTAAACTATAGTTTATCTTCATATCGTGGAAACAATTTTCCTCCATTATGAACCTTTTTATGGTTTAGCATAAAACACACTGTCTTGACAATCTATTTTAGGAAATATTATTCTAATAAAGAAAATAATAGGAGCTTTTACGCCATTTAAAGTCTCTTCATAGTTTATTAAATTTTTGTGTGTGCATTATTGCAGCGAAAAACCCAAGTTGACCATTTGGATGAATGACCCAAACAAACTGAAAGTGTTCCTAATACACTAGTAATAATCCGTTGCATTGGACGTAGTTTACAAAACGTGCGGAAATCAATTTTTAATGAAGGATTTTTGTCTTGAAAGAGCTGATAAGCATCTTTTAAATTGCCCAAACATAACTGTTTTTAAAAACGACTTCTTACTTTATTTATAAAAATTCTGACAAAATCTTTTTTACCTAGTATAATATATGGCAGTACCTTTTGCCTAATGTATGGTTATTCTCGTCGAAAAATTCATTGATGTTGTTAACGATACTTTCATTATTTAAGTTTCTGGTCTCATGAATTTGAAAGCATTCCGGGAGGGAACAAAAAGACTTTGGAACTCAAAATTAAAAGCCATTGGTTGATGTCGGGAAGGGCATCCGGCCAAAAAATACCTCACCACCACAACAGAAGTTCCTCTGAAGGGCACCGTCTAACAGTATATGTAACTTTGTTACATTTTTTCGATGCATATCTTTTTGAGCATGTAATTGTTTCTTTATTAATGTTTCCCCAAGTATAGATAGTGATGAACTTAAAACAGTTTATCAAATTGTGGTCTCAACTTCTTCTTGTCTATCGTTTCCACAAAATGGACTTTCTATAAAAAAGCCCAGTAGTTTGGCCTTTTGTAAAAACATGCCCATAGAAAAACATTATTTTTACTTACCAAGGACGGGAATACTAAATTTGTGTTTCTTTTAACTTGCCCCGCCGCTTTTTATCGGCAAGCGAATCCAAGACTTAAAATGACACCCACCACCACCACCAAAGGCTGCTGGTTACTTGGCTCTTCATAAAAACTTCCAACTAGCTCGTATCGATTCATTTACCCAAAAACTTTAATTATTATTTAATTGCAATTTGTATTTTTTAATGCATTTTATTTTCTATAGTTTTCCTCCTCTTAAAAATGGTATGTATGTAGATCTGGAGCGACTGGGGTGAAAGTCCAGGGTTTGTTTTCTTGTCACCTTCCAGCGATGAGATACTATATACCTAATTATTGTAAGGTACGGTTGTCAAAGTCAACAAAAAATATAAAGCCTGTAGAAAACCAAATCATTGTAATGTATAAAATTCGGATATTTGTAGCTCTTAATAGTACTCATATTTTCAATGGATTTTTTTCTCAGGCGTCTCCTTCTTTTGTCATCCTATGTAATATGACATCAATACCTTCAGTTGCTTGTTTAATGTTATAGCTTATTCAAGTGCAGTCCAATAAAAACTTTTCGAGGAACGGTTGATTTTTCAGTCGACCATAACAAATTTAGGAAAGACCTTTTTTGAAAATATTTCTTAACTATTATCTAATCGGTAACACCTCTCAAAGTTGTTTTTTCTCTTTTCTTTTTCAATAAACTATCCTTAACCTTATACTTTAATTTATTGTTGAAAAGGAACTGTCTTAGTAAACCGATATGTCTCCCTTCAAGTTGCTTTGAAAGCAATTCTTCTCTTTATGGTAGGTTGATGCCAAAGATTATACATCAGGATGGACTCCATTAATGCGTTTAGCAGCTACTAATGGTGATACCAACGTTGCAAAAGCTTTAATTCTACATGGAGCTGATGTCAATAGCATGGATCATGATAGGAAAACAGTGTTAATGGTTGCTGCTCTTAACGGCTATAGTGATTTAGTAAATCTGTTGGTAGAAAGGGGAGCAAATATTTCCATCAGATCTTCTCATGGAAAGACGGCCACTGACTTTGCGCGGGCATTTGACCACAAAGAGATACAACATTTTCTTGAGCGAAAGCTGCGTGGTGGTAGTGATTTAGATGAATAGTTGTTGTTATCACTGTAAGCAATTTTTGGGTGGGTTGGTCGTAAGGGTTAGGGTAAGGGCACCACAATTTGTAAAAAACGCTTATTTATTTCTTCTTTTGCCGTTCCGTCATCTGACTATGAATGAACTTGACATGGTTTTCAGGTAATACTGTTTTACTATTCATAAACGTAAGCACATATCCATGATTGCTCTCTAGGTTAAATGTTTATTTTGGTTTCAAAAGGAAAACTGGTACCGAATGCCATATTGTTGATATGAAAGGAAGTAATTTTTGAGGCATTACCTTTTCTTAGAGGAATAATGTCAAGCTTAAAATGTGAAAATTAGCAAAATCATCCAGGCTCCATAAGAATTTCCTAGAAACTCAGTTTAGTGGGTATTACTAATATGTAATCGACGTTAACCCGAAATGCATAAAGTTCTAAACTAACTTAAGTGGAGCGCTAATGCGGAGGCTAATTTTTATTGTAAATAAGGATGGTAGTGACGATGTTAGTGGTGAATCTAAAGGAGAATGCTGACACCGATCAGAATAGTCATGGTGATTATACTATTGACAACATGAAACTGAGGGTGAATTTCTTAATTGAGCTGTTAGAAATTTTACCTCTTGATTATTTATTTTATGAAATCCGTAGTTTATCATTGTCACTGTTATATACACATACACACACAAAGGCAGACAAAGAGTTACGCACAATTCTTTCCAACCTTGATACAAGGTCATATTTTTGATTTTCGTAGTAACGTAAGATAACTGGGAAATTGGCTATACTATAAGTACTGTTAAGCAAACAGCTAATAAAATTAAGATTACCAGAATTTGCATTCTTTTGCAGAAAACTCTGACCCATATGCTTGTTTTCTGTGGAATAAACATTTAGACCAGTGGTTCTTAACCATTTGCCCATAAAATGCCCATAATGCAAATTTATATCCTTTGCCCCTAATCACAGAATACCACAAGCAGACAAAGACGTTTCCTAACTACTTTTGAGGCTTTAGTGGAACTGTCAAAGACAAGTTCGTATAGAGCGCTTCAGTAAACCTTTATAGCACCTGTCTGTAATTACCTATAAATCCACTTCCACTCTCATTGTGCAAGCTAATAACTTGACATTCGTATAGCTTGAATTATAATCAAAGCCACTCTGGCACAGAGGTAACATTGTTATTGCGTTTTCTTTTTACTTCACTTTTTTCTGCGTACTCTTACATTACATTTTTTATTCCTTTCACCCCTCTCGCAATTCTATCTCCCAAAGCATATACAACTCAGTTGTTGGCCACAACTACGGAGAAACAGACTGGGCGCAGTACGTTTAAGAGCCTGTGTTGCTCTGAGTTTCCTAGGCGTTATGGATATTTACCTAGTTGGAGGAACCCACTGTCTCTTTTTTAGGGATCTGTATTGTATGTTCTTTGTTGGTCTTAAAGAGTTAAGGTGGAGACTGTCAGTGATAGAGACTTTTATCACGTGAGAGTTTTCTCTGATTATCATGGCAAGTATTCTTGCGGATCTGCCTCTCCACTTTCACACTACCTCTCATCGCAATATTCCTTTCACCATTTTACAACATTCAGGTTAGTAAGTAGTAACTCTTTAAAAGTGTCGTTGTTATGCTGTAGGTTTTGAAGCTGTTATTCACTTCGTTCATATTAATTTTACACAGGTATAATTTTGTGGTGCCCCTTCGGTATTTTTTTTGTATTACTCAAACTGATGATCAACATTGTTTATTTCTCTCGAATTATTATTTTGTTACTTCCTTGATGTTTTTAACCTCCTTGAGATAAGAAACTCGGTCATTTGTACATATTTTCATTATATTTTCATTATATTCATCCGATATTTAACGTACGATGTTGAAATGATCACTTAAATTTATTGTTTTTCTTTCATGTTCTTAACAGTAGCATTACCCAGCTTCTACTTGAACCGGTGTCCACTCCTTTTATAAATGATTACTGAAGCCCAGTGCTGCTTCTGTGATATCTTGATTTTATGCTTAGATTAAGTACTGAATATTTCACGATCAAGTCAATTTTTGTTTAGACTTAATGTTGTCAACTGGTGGTATTATCCGGAAGGTGTGTTATTTCGATTGTTTTGTTTAATGAAAAAGCAATTCTTGGATACTTTTTGGACAAAATATTTTGAACAATAGGTATTTGCCTAAAATATGGTCTATCATTTAAAAAGTTTAATTTGTTGGTCAATTATGAGATTGTTTGGTGAAAGTGTCCCGGCCATTAACGTTATGTATGATTATACAAAGTTTTCTGGTTTTGTATGAACAAATTTCGGCTGTCAAAATTTGAGCCCCCTCCCCTCCCCAACATATCGCATCCTTTTTGTTACAATATTTGCTTTTCACGGTGGCGAAAACTTATGCCTTGTTAATTTTCAACTACTCCGCTAGTCTTTTCCACTGCATTCTTTTAAAAGCATGGCACAATTTTGAAATGTGGTCAAAGGAGTGTTCCTTTACTAGGCTGCGCCGCATCATGCAAAGCGTAATCCGATTTATGCCTTGTGTGCCATGGTCTTGTTCTTGATTTTAAGTGCACTGTAAAAGTTTTAGTAAAATATGAGAGTAAATAGTTAAAAGGTTTAGGGATACGAATACAAATAAAGAGGGAACGCAACATAGTTTTAGAAGTTAGAAATACATAGTCATGAGGAATATTTACTTTATGCAAAGCGTAATCCGATTCACGCCTTTTGTGCCATGGCTATGCTCATGATTTTAAGCACACTGTGTAATTGTTAGTAAAATATGAGAGTAAATAGTTAAAAGGTTTAGGGATACGAATACAAATAAAGAGGGAACGCAACATAGTTTTAGAAGTTAGAAATACATAGTCATGAGGAATATTTACTTTATGCAAAGCGTAATCCGATTCACGCCTTTTGTGCCATGGCTATGCTCATGATTTTAAGCACACTGTGTAATTGTTAGTAAAATATGAGAGTAAATAGTTAAAAGGTTTAGGGATACGAATACAAATAAAGAGGGAACGCAACATAGTTTTAGAAGTTAGAAATACATAGTCATGAGGAATATTTACTTTATGCAAAGCGTAATCCGATTCACGCCTTTTGTGCCATGGCTATGCTCATGATTTTAAGCACACTGTGTAATTGTTAGTAAAATATGAGAGTAAATAGTTAAAGGTTTAGGGATACGAATACAAATAGAGAGGAAACGCAACATAATTACAGAATTTAGAAATACATGGTCATGAGAAATATCTACTTGCTAAATTGGGGAGCTAATTAAAATTGTATGTATCCTGGGAACAGGCATATTGAATAAAACTCGAGAATAGGTATAATTATGTACAAAGTAATCTTTTACTTAAAAGGATCATCAGCGTTTATGTACAACTGTATTGTTTTATCTTGTATGATAACTATTGAGCTGTGATAACCATTAATAATATCAACTTCTATTTTCTTTCTGAGTACTCTTTTGTGCGACTTTTTTTCTCATTTAGCCTAACTTGAGTAATTTGAACGCCCAAGGCAATTTATATTCTAGATGTTTTCTTGTGGTAGTCTGGATTAGCACACCATATTGAGGAGGTATAAGTCAAGTGATACTTTATGGTAACCAAGACGAAGAGAGGATCCAAGTCGTTACATTTTCATGATTGGCTTTTTAACTCACTTTAGGACCGTATACCAATCTTTTGCCTACAAAGAAGGGGTGATGAAACAGGATACAAATCGCTCCAATAACATGCCCCTACATCCAATTACAGTATCGGTACAATTTTTTTTTGGAGGGGGAGGGGGGCGAGGGGTGCTTGTGGATTTTTCCTTCTTTTACCCTGAAATCAAGGCTGGAATCAACTTCATTATAGAGGGTTACTTTTATTGCTTGAGTTTTTACTCTGCACTTTTTAATCTTTTGTTTATTGCTTTCATCCCTCTTCCAATTCTATCTCCGTAAACATGTACAAACTAAGTGGTATCCAGCCTATAACAGAGAAACAAATTAGCGGAATACTTGCCAGGACGTGGCCAGGATTGGCTGTGGTTTGAACTTCAATCCCTCGCGTAGTAATCTGTTGATTCAACCAGACGGCCACTCCTAAAAAACTCCCGTTTGAATAAGTCTTGGTGCGCGCGGCTGACTGTAATGAGATTTTGAGAGCTTCAATGGTCAATATCTTATTACTATTAAAAGTGTTTTTATCTGATTCATTTTATTTGCGAATGATCAGTATGAATGAGATATTGTTTGTGCAGTCTCTAATCTTTTGTAATTTTTTGTTGTAGAAAAGTGAAAAATATATTTGCAATGGCCTGGATTCGAACCAGTGCCTTTGGCTATCATGGACGCATGCTCTACCACTATTTTTGCAACCATCTGTCAACAATGATATGGCGAAGGACAGGCGCCGATAGCTCAGGTAGTAGAGCATGTGTCCATGATAGCATAGCCACTGGCTGGAATCTAGTTCAGTGTTGACATTTTTTCAATTTTTCTTCAGTTACAAATCCTCTCTATCTATATTATATTATTTTCATAGTTGTTTATCGTATGGCATCCTTGTTTATCAGGTACACCGCATCA
This sequence comes from Morbakka virulenta, assembly GCA_003991215.1. NCBI lineage: Eukaryota > Metazoa > Cnidaria > Cubozoa > Carybdeida > Carukiidae > Morbakka > Morbakka virulenta. The sequence goes on from RDPX01000145.1 coordinate 648,162, forward strand.
GAAGTTCTTGTAAATTGATTGCAAGCCATGGTTTAGTTTGTTTTGAACAAAAATATAGTGAGGTCGGTGACGTTCTCTGCTCAGTACTATCCAAATTTCGTTCTTTTTTCAAGTTATGTTAGACTGAGATGGGTTATTTATATTAGATGAACCTTATACTGTGTCTTTCAATATCCCCAAGCACGTCTACAGCCATGTGTGAGTTGCGATTTCACAGGCTTATTGAAGCTCTGAACGCACCTTGGTTTTGCATGCAAGTTTTTTAGTACCTTGCAACAATTGAAAAGATTACGCCGAAGAAACCCCACATCAGAGTTCCTTTTTGACGTACTTGTGTTTTGTATGGGTTCCATGTAAGGACGTAAACCGGGTTCTACCGATTTCTCAAAATCTTAATTTTGAACTTCTAGCACATTCTCGGCTCGGTAATCGATGACGCATTCATCACAATTAATATTTTGGTGACTTTCTTGTGCTGCCTTTATGGTGGCAGTCAATTAAGAGGCCGTTATCTTTAAATTATAGACACAATCAGTTCTACCTCGGGGTTTAAATTCCTGGCTACCGGGTATGACACCAACAATGAAATTCATAAACAACCACAAATTGTAATTGAGCATGGCAAGACAAGATGAAGATAAAGGAACATATTTTGCAAAGTGAAAACAGTTTAGATGTAATATAACTCCACAGCTTTCGATAAGAGCTTTACTTGTTTGTTTATCGACTGAAGTAATTGTAATTCCAGTCCATTTTGTGAAAGAAAAAATGTTACACCTGTGGCTTATGATGCTTTTTTTTCTTACTTCCGTTCAGTTGATGCAATGGTCCAAAATTTTTCACTTGTGCATTTGATGTGTATTTTCTTATTCCGGAATCTCAGTCAACACTAGTGCCGATGAAAGCTTTCGACTAAAATGAGCTTGATATTAATTCCGATGTCAAAAAGTAAGTAAGTCCAAACAAAGGAGCTTCCGGTGAGGCTCCAGCTCACCTCCTAACTTCCATTGGGGTTTCGCCATACAGATTAAAAGGAGCTCCTTCTACCATTGTCTTCAAAATAGATCGAGGCTTGCTTTATTTGATTGTGAGATAATAACTTACTATCCGTTTTCTCATTAGAACTTTTATTTCAATCTGATTCTTGGTTCAGATTGGTAAAAAAAAGTTGGATTTTAACTAGTTCTACTTACATCCAATTTCTTTGCTATATCGGATGATTTCGTCAATCATTGGTTAAAATAGCAAGCTGAAATATAATTTACCTTCCTCTTATTAAACTACATACATCCAAAAGTAGAATTGAATGTTCACCAAAGATAAATCTCACTTTTTAGACTTTTTTCCCTCCCAACAACAATTTAAAACTTTAAAATTTTTAGGAATTCTTACCCCTCTTTTCCTTCGACAATGCAATATCGAAATAAATTTCAAAAAATGTTCCTATCAAAAGTGTAAATAGACAATTTTATTGTCTGTCATGTGGTACACCAATAAATGTTCAGATGATCAGGAAAGCCAATTTTCTGCTCCCTGAAAAAGAAACGAGTAAGTGGTGACTTGTTATTAATTATATTTTCGATTGTTTTAAGATTGGTATTCTACTGGAGTTTTTCATATCGTCACAAAGATAAACATGTGCCATCTGGTGTTTTACTTGTGATAAGGCTTCCATTCTGATAGCTTGACTTCCTGTCATTAACAGATTTTTTTAATGTATAAGATCCTTGACTTTATAGACTCACAGATAAAGAAGCTTTATACTGCCAATGTCAACACTAAGCTTTATAGACCTACATCTCAAGAGATACTTTGACAGTGTGGACCTTTAGTGCAGGATGGCATATTTCTTGCAGCGTGAAAGATAGTTTTGATGTGGTTGCTATGCTACAGGTAATGAATTGTTTCTTTTTTTCTTGTTTTTGTGTTGGGTTTTCTTGGCTATAACTTTTATTTTCCCAGTCAAAAGTATGATATTGTGTCAAGCAGTGGTCCGCTATTTCATGACCTTGGTATCGCCTCTTTTTCTCTTTGAATCAAAGAGGGATTTGGTTCACCAATGTAGGAGGCAGGGCAACCTTTACAATAAAGTCTGTAAACTTTGTTATTCCTCTCCTTAAGTGGGACTGGATCCTTTGGCTTTGAAAGAATTTCTCTGATGTTATAAGTTGTGAAGAAGGAACATTGGATATTGTATTGCCAAAGAGATCATCTTAGCTACTAACTGCCGTTCTTGACGTAGGGCAGACATACTTTTCGAGCCTCCTTTTCGTCCTCATGTTGGGTTCAGTGGTTCTGTCTATCGCTTTCTGGTCATCCTTAGCATGATACCCATTGAATAAGGGAACCTGAAAGTGCCTTTTTGCCTTTCTGAAGTCGTCTGGGTTTGAAATAATACATTTTGCTCTTCCAAACACAGTGGTAACGACACTATCACGAGAGGAGGCTGGATGGTGTGATGCATTATTAAGGTACTGGTTGGTGTGCTTTCTGTAGAAGGTAGCAGAAATGTTGCAATCAGCTTGCATCCTGTCTAGGACATTAAGGAAGGGTAGTTGTTTTTCTCCTTTTTTCTCCATTGTGAATATGATCTTTGAGAGTAGACCGTCAATGTGCTCAAAGAAACTTTGTAGATGATTTTCCTTAATAATTTTAAAAACATGGACGCATCTTTCACAGACAATTGGCTCTTGATGAACTATTAATAATGTTATGGCTTTAAATCCTAGCAGGATAGCTGAAGGGTTCAGTGGAGTTCGTGATAGTAATGGAACATGTTCCAGAAGATCCTGTACAATTCCTAAGCTGTCGTCAGTGCGAATGCTTGTGTACAATGATGTGACATTAAAGAAGACTATGATTTCTTTTGCCATTTTTCTTTGTTGTGCAATGAAGGGTGCAAAAAGCTGTGTTGTTGTTGGAATGGTGTGGCTTCATTTTTGTGTAAGGACACATGAGGTCGGCTATGTAACCTGAAAGTTAATGGAGGATTCCAGAGTAACCTACGATCGGACTTATTGGTACACTAGGCATGTGTACTTTTGGTAATCCATAGAACCATGGAAAAGGCGAGGTACTGGTTTTCAATCTTTGATAGAAGCAATTATCCAGGAGATGTTTTTTCTTTAATGAAAATAGTGTTTACTTACTTTGGTTTTGACTGAGTTCGTTGGGTTACGCTTAACTATGGCATACAGAGTCCCTTGCCCTGAGATTGCAGGGCGTAAGAGCGCGGCCATCGGGTGGCAGCTGAGAGATAACACACGTGGAGCAACGCAGTCTAAGGGAAGGAAAACCCCGACAGAAAACCCTGAAAGAAAGTCGACTACTTACTACTATAAAAAATCATCTAGTTGCAGGAAATACAGACATCAGAATTCAACAAGAAATGCTTGGAGTATTGGGAATCGCCAACACTGGCATAATGACGATGATGATTTAAAGCATACGGAAAGCTCAGCGCCCGACAAGATTTCTTGCAAGTCTCAAAACAACATTCACCATCGGAGATTGGAATGTAAGAACGATGTATAGAGGAGGAGCTACAGCACAGATAACGAAGGAGATGGAGACGTACCGCTATGAAGTTCTTGGGATAAGTGAATGCAAATGGTGGGTAGGAGCAGGAATAATAAAGCTGGCGACAGGACAGACATTGATTTACAGTGGAGATGAGGAACTGTACGAGGGTGGGGTTGCCATTAAGATCAGCCAACAAGCAGAAAAATCGTCCATAGAGCAGACCCCAATCAACAAGAGTATCATAACAGCCAGATTCTACTCTAGGTATAGAAAAATGGTCATCATACAAGTCTATGCCCCTCACAACGAGGAAGATGCTGAGAAGGAGTAGTTCTATCAAGAGCTCCATAAAACAGTTGATGGATGTAACATGAACGACATCATCATTATCATGGGGGACCTTAATGCCAAGTTTGAAAGTGATAACATCGGGTATGAGAGAACAGTAGGTGTCCATGGGCTAGAAACGCAGAGTGACAATGGAGAAAGTCTGTGTTTGTTCTGCCAACTAAATGGGCTTGGGATAACAGAAACATTATTTCCCCACAAAGACATCCGCAAAGCAACGTGGGTCTCAGCAGACGGGAGAGTGACTAATCAGATGTATCATCTCATGATTAGCGCGCAGTTTAGATAATATGTACTGGGTTCTAGGGCATAGAGAGGAGGGGCTATCAACAGCAACCCATACTTAGTGAGAACCAACATCAAGCTCCGCCTTCAGTAGCACAGAAATAAGAACAAGTTAAGCCAATGATAAACGTTGTTCGACTGAAAGATGAAGAAACCAAGAGGAAATACTTCGAGGCAGTAAGTAGTAAGCGGGAAAGGAGCAGAACTGAGACTGAGGCTATGGAAGAGGTGTTGAAACAACAGAAACGTGCCTATGTCAACGCCGCAGAGGAACTGCTTTGATTCAGGAAAGGGAAAGGCAAACTACGGATCAGTGTCAACAAATGGAGGCTGATAGATGAGAGGAAAGTAATTAAGATCAAGGTTGGAATAACTCGTTCAGAGGGGACCAAGAACAGGATGAAGAAAGAGTACAGGAAGAAAGATAAAGAAGTGAAGAGAAATGTGAGGGAAGAACAGAAGAGATAGATAACAGAGAGCACAGGCAGAGGCAGAAAAGAGGCGACAGAAAGAAACCAACAGCATAGTGAAACATCTGACAGAAAACAACACAAGGCAAACAGCTGCGGTAAAAAACAAGAATGGAGTGCTGCTGGAGAACAAAGAAGCCAGGAAAGAAAGATGGAAGGAGAATGTCCATGAAGTGCTTAACAGAGACGCACCAGAAGAGCCACCACAAGAAGAAGCGGAAGAGGAAGAGGAGCTTGATATCTCAATTAAAGCACCAATTTTGCAAGAAATAAAAACTACACTGAAAGCCCTCAACAAATGAAAATGTTGTGGAGCAGACAATATTACTGCAGAGATTGTCAAAGAAAATCAAGAGCTGGCAAGCATTGAAGTAAAAAGGATTTTTTGCCTTATTACGGAGAAAGAAGCAGTTCCTACAGAATTGACAAAAGGAATTATATGAAAAATGCTAAAGAAAGACAATCTACAGGAATGTGAAATTTGTAGACAAGTTTCATTGCTGCCTTTGACGAGCAAGATGCTTAGAGGGATCCTTATCAGCAGGAGACAGTGAGGAGTTGATTCATCATTCAGCAAAGACAAAGCCGGCTTTTGGACAGGCAGAGGAACTGTGGACCAGGTATTCATCTGAAGAAGATCTTGGAACAAGTCAACGAATGAAATGCTACTTTGAAAATCCACCTTTACGAGGATTTTCAGTGCTCAGTCATTGTGAAGGTGAAACAACAGTAGTTTCCATTGATGACCAGGGCAAAACAGGGTTGCTTTATTTCAGGATCTTTCTCCCTCCTTATGATCGGCTGGGTAATGCGGAGAACAACAGACGGGGAGAGAACTGGAATCAGATGGGACTTTACAGCAATGCTGGAAGACCTTGATTTTGCAGTTGGTCTTGCTCTTTTTTCACTTGCCCTGAATCATCTATAACGATAGATATCAAGGCTTGACGAAAATGGTTCTAAAGTTGGACTGAAATCGAACGACAAGAAGTGCAAAGTGATGAAAGTTAATAGCAGGAGCGAGAAGAAGTTGAAGGTACGAGGGAAAGAAGTGAAGGAGGTAGAAAGCTTTACATATCTGGAAGCTAATATGACGAAGAACGGTGGAGGAACAACGGATGTTACAGGGAGAAAAGCCTTGGCCAGTGCTCAGTTAAAGCGGCTATCAAATATCTGGCAAGCCGGCGATATCAGCAGAAAAACTAAAGTGTTCCATTTCAAGACCATTGTATTGTTAGTATTGCTCTATGGATACGAGACCTGGAAACTGACAAAGGGAAAGTAAGAAAAACTGAAAATTCTAAAACAGGTGTGTTTGAAGAATCTTCAAGATACGATGACAGAAGCACTTCTCGAACAAGACAGTTCTAGAGATGTCAGAGGCAGTGAGAATTAGTGAGTAGGTGAGGAAAAGGAGATGGAACTGGATTGGAAATGTACTGAGCAAAGATCAACTGGATGACTGTGCTGTGGCTCTTAGGTGAACACCAGAAGGAAGGAGAAAAAGAGGGCACTCAAAAACAACGTGGTGGGAGGACCTGGAACTGTGCACGCCATGCACCTGCATATCGAGAACAGTATAGGAGAGATGTTCAAGCCTTTTGTGCCTCTTGTCACAGAGAGATTTAAGTTGAATTTAAGTTATGGTATATGGTCCATTGTTGAGGTTTTCATCGCACCTTTGGATGTTGTCGCCTTTGCTAAGGAAGACAGTTGCAAGACCTTTGTCAGCTGACAGGATGGAGATCGAATCATCATTCTTTGAAGTGTTCATGGCATATTCTTTGCAGGGATGGTCTTGGGAGTTGGATAGAAGTTTACAGCTTTTACATGAAAGAACTTCTCTGTTGATGACAGTATCCAACTAGATTAACAACCCAATGAATTTTGTTTGTGGTTTATTTTTCTTGTGATACTTTTTGTTTCAGGTTCTCGAACGTCTTTTGATGTTTTTCCTAGTGGAGAGTAAACAAAAATTACTCTCCGCTAGGGAAAGACACCAAAAGTATAAAACAACCGTACCTAGCCACGTTGGTAGCCTGAAGATAGAAGAATTATCTCTTGAAACATAGCTCTAAAAATGCTTACGACTCATGACATGATAAAGCTGCTATATCTAAAGATGTTCGTGTGTTGTAAAAGAATGAAAAATCAAATGTATTTCAACCCTACCGACATGCCAATATTAAATATTCGAACAAAGGTAATTTAAGTAGGTGTTAGACTAAAAGGTATTCGTTATTTCTGTCTACATATTTTGAACTCAGAAGGAGATTGAATCTGAACAGTATTGGCAGCTGTATGCAGAATAGGAGGCTTCGTTGGTTTGGTCATGTGGAGAGAATGGACAAGAATGCTTGGGCAAGTAGATGCAGGACAATCAAGGTGACAGGAACCACTGGCAGAGGAAGAAGAAAATATGGGAGAAAGTGATAAGGAATGATCTCAAACAAAAAGGTGTCAGCAGAGACCTGGTGAGGGATAGGATAACTTGGAAGTCAATTTCAAGAAAGCGCCCAACACATGCTAGCATGTAAAACGGACGTTCGACCGAATATGATGATGATGTTGATGATGATGATGATGATGATGATTATGATATTTTGTTCTGTGGGCTGTTTTNGACACCCTTGGAGTTGAGGGAGGAGCTGGTGCAAGTGTAACAGCAAAGGGTTAACAGTGGATGGAGAAAGTTCAGGGAGCCGATGCCATTGTTGACCAGCAGAGCTCTGCCATTACCTACCAAAGGTAGAGTTTACCAGGCATGTGTACGTAGCACGAGGATGCATGGCAGTGAAACGTGGCCAGTGAAAGCTGAAGATGTCAGCCGCATGGAGCGGAATGACATGAGACTAATAAGATGGATGTGCAACGTAAGTCTAAAGGAGAGGCTTAGTTCTAATAAACTCTGGAGATTGAATCTGGACAGAATTGGCAGCTGTATGCAGAATAGGAGGCTTCGTTGGTTTGGTCATGTGGAGAGAATGGACAAGAATGCTTGGGCAAGTAGATGCAGGACAATCAAGGTGACAGGAACCACTGGCAGAGGAAGAAGAAAATATGGGAGAAAGTGATAAGGAATGATCTCAAACAAAAAGGTGTCAGCAGAGACCTGGTGAGGGATAGGATAACTTGGAAGTCAATTTCAAGAAAGCGCCCAACACATGCTAGCATGTAAAACGGACGTTCGACCGAATATGATGATGATGTTGATGATGATGATGATGATGATGATTATGATATTTTGTTCTGTGGGCTGTTTTAGCACTGTCCTATTTATTTTTTTCAGGAGCGGATGACATACACCAACATTCCGAGCAAATCCTAAATATTCTGACCAGAAATTGATTTTTCCAAAATGAATTTGAAAATAATATGAAAATGCTGTTGAGATAAAAACGTTTGAGGGGGTCTGTAACATACTTTTTAAAAAGATAGAACTCAAAATGTGGCTACAAATAGAAGATGTAGAGGATGAAGTTATTTTATTAACAATAGCTAAAATTAGAAACGTGGACATTGATGAAAAGACGAAAGTTAGCAGCTACTAAGTAAAGCATATAGAAGTAAATTATTAATAGACCACTTTATGGGATGGAGCAAAGTGACAACAAACAGCAATAAAGGGAATCTTAAAGAAAACAGCAAAATTGAAGTGAGGGTTGGCAGGATCTACCAGAAGAATGGATAACAATAGCTTCCTAAGAAAGGAATAAAATAGACACAGAGAGGAAGGAAAAGGAGAAAGGAAAGATAAAAAAAAGATTTCGAGGCTAAGTTGAACCCAAAGAAAACGTGACAAGGATGAGAACAGAAAAGGTCGAACGAAATTGGAAAGTCAGTGGAGGCAGTGGTATGAGCAACTGATGATGGTTTTGCTGCTGATAATGTTGATGATGACAATGATGAGGAAGAGGGTAAGACGAAATCGTAAGTGAATCCTGGCAATCTAAAGAAAAGTGTGTATTGTAGTAGTAGCCGAGTGGTTGAATCAACAAGTTGTAATGGAAAAGATTCGCTTGTCAAACAGCAGCCCTGTCGCTGTAAATACTCTGTCCATGTGTTTCTTTGTTATAAGAGAACACTACTGAGTTCGTTCATGTTTTTGAAGATAGAATTGGGAGAGAGAATAAATCAAAAAGGTAAAAAGATTAAAAAGTACAAAGAAAAAACAAACAAACAAAAAAGTAACCCTCTTCATTGAAGTGGCTTTAAAGCCTTGCTTAATATGAAAGAGCAAAAAAAACACAACAGAAATTAATGCCTTACGGAGTAAACAACTTATTGCATAATAACTTTGGGGTGACATTACACACTTTGCTGCAACGTAAGCACCAAAACCCATCCTCTCACATCATTACATTTCCTTTGTAATTTATTTTTTTAATATTTTGTACAATAAGCTAACACTTTCATATAAGACAACTGTAAAATTTTGCAAAGTAGGGAATAAAAGGCAATGAAAAATTCTATTCACATGAGAGTTTATCAGCTATACAAAGAAAAATGTCCAAATTTTCCTTGTAGAGCCATACAATCACATTGGAAACTTAACGTTTATGTTAATTTTTGGGTAGTCATATTTTAAAAATCGGGATATTTTTTCTGCTGTGAAGAGTCTACCCAGGTTTTTCCGAAAAATACAGGATAATCTGGCTGTGCATTTGTCGTCAATGCCAGCCTAGATTATTTGGCAACAATATATTTTGGTATTGTAACGACCATCATCTGGTTTAAGACAGTGAAGATAACTGTATCAAAAACTTTATTTTTTTATTTTTTATTTCATTTCAAAAATTTTTAATGCTCTTTCTACCTATTGTTTGAGCTACAATAGAATTCCTGCTTTCTTTTCAAACAATCTGATTGCTAATCATCACTCATGTTCTCATGAAAGTTAAAGAAGTAACGATAATGATAATAAAAAAAGTGTTCACACTTCCTTTCTATTCATTGTTTAACTACTTAGGAAAAGACTCGGCAGCAATGAGATTCATGTCATCGTTCTCTGTAAAGGTCTTCTTTGTAGATCTTGAACCACGTTAACGTAACAGCTGACTACGTAATAAGCTAAAACTGAGTCTGGTTCGAGCTAGTTTTTCACAATGTTTTTATCATCACCTCGTTTTTCAGCGATCATCTCAGCAAGTCGATTACAAAATGTTAAGCATTCTTTCGACATGCCCAAAGCATGTGAAAACGAGTGGTGTAAAACTGCCATGGTCGATGGAATTGACACGTCAGTTGTAAGATCGCTACTTAGCATTTTCATTTGCACGATGTGTTAAAAGTATTATATCAATTTTTAAGCCGTATGGTCTGTATGGTTCGAGTAGTCTCTTTGTGATACCGCGGGCAATGTTTTTACTGAAGTTTTTATTCAATCTTATTATTGGTCCTAAACCAGCCAACCGTTTCAGAAACAATCAAGATGACTCCGAATTCCCTTATTGACTATTAAAAATGATGTATTCCCGTACTGACGATTTAACCCTCTGTTTAACCAAACAAGGGAACATTAAATTTCTTTCTGGAATTCTGCTTTAAAGATCACATTAGTGGAATAGGTCTCATGGGTAAAGTGATCTTAGACCTTAATTTTCTCTGCCATGTAACTTCTTCTCTTATTCCTAGTCAGTCAGAAGGCAGTAAAGATTTCTGTGGGGTTTGTCGAAAATGACTCGGTAAGTTAACAAGCATTCCAATTTTTTTTAGACATAAATGTTAAATGTGAATAGTGATTGTTAAACACTAGTTGTGTATTCCTGTCTTATGATTCAATATGCCACGACAAACGCTCTTTTTTATGGATTGTGTCAAGTTGCGGCTCCGTCAGACAATGAATTACAAAGGCTTGTGTACCATGTTAATGACGGCAGTGCCCATAGGAAATGCATATAAGACTTGAGCATTGGTGAGTTGCTAAACTCCTGCTAAAATTTTTGCACATATAAAAAGCGCTAGCTAGGGTAGCATCTAATGAGTCAATCATGGGTGTTGTTTGCCTTTCCTCTTCAACTACAGACTTGCTACGACTACGAGTGATGCCCAAATAGTCATGTGTTTGTGTCAAACTAACTTTTCACAGATATTGATGTAAAAGAAAAATTTCAAGCCTCCTTGACAGTAACTCATTTTCGTGCAATAAAATTTGTCCCCGCGCACCATAGTGCGGTTTTAAGCACAGACAAATACTTGTACCCCCCAATCAAAGTAGTGGAAAACAAATTATATTTTATTGGCAGTTGCTATTTAGCAGTCAGCTGGACATGTCAAATCCTATTCTACCGTCAGTGACTGGAAACCCCTATTGTTCCTATTGTTCCAACATTGTGTCCCATTGTGGCGACAAAAAGGTGGTCGCCAAAGTGACTATAACAAAGATAGCCAATATATGAAAAGAAACCCCAAAGTTTGTGGCAAAGAAAGCGGACGTATCTTCCGGTGCTTTTTAAGTTTTTCTTGTACTGACATTGAATTTACAAATGCTTATGAATCCAAACATGTAAGGTGACAATTACGGATGTAAGTTGTCAACAACTTCAAGCTTTCCTATTTTCAGGCGTTCTTGGATGTTCAGCCAGTGTTTTATGTCGTCTGTATATTTCCTTTCCTGTGTATCTCTTAGTATTTTGCCCTCTATTCTCCCTTCTAAAATTGTCACGAAATCATTCCAACTTGAGCCTTTATAAATATATCCAAAGAATGCTCTCTTTCTTTTTGCAATTGAATTCATTAATTGCACGTTTATTCCCATCCCTTTTAGTACCTCCTTATTACTAATCTTGTCTTTCCAGCTCATCTTAAGAGCTCCATGATAACTCCAACATTTTAGAGTTTCGTATTTCCTCATTAATAAGATACCAGATACAACTGCGTATCATCCTATTTTTAGACATACTAACATTGTGCTTCCAAAGCGCTGTCTTTTCCAAAGCTAATTTTAACTTCCTTTATACAGTTTTTATCTGATATATTTTTACCTACTTGTAGTCTTGTCCTGCTCGAGTTGTTTGCTGTCTATCTTACTATCTTTACATTAGTCTCTGTCTATTTGTTTCTCATTTAGTTTCATTGGCGATAAAATACATCATGTCTCACATCCTACATTTCCACTTTTCTAGACATTGTTATCTATGATTTGTGTTTCCTGATTGTCATTGATGCTACTTATTAATCTGATTTCTTCATTGGGAACATTTAATAAGAACAAAGTGGTTTGCGATCGAACGCTAGCATATACCATCTCTACCTTTCTTCTTCTTCATCTGCCAGGTCGGCCGCTCAACACCTTTTTCTCCACTTGACTCGGTCTTCCCAATCTCCTTCTCTAGATCCCACTTCTTTCATGTCTCATTCTATGACATCTCTCAGTCTAAGCTTTTGTCGTCCTCTACTCCTTCCCGTCACTGGTGCCTGCCGTTATTTTTCCTACCTTCAAAAATCTTCTTGTCATCCTGTGATTGTGCAAGGATATTCCGGCAAGCTACCTTAGCATTCTCATCTCCGTCACTTCTAACATTCTCTCCTCTGCCCTTAAAGGTACGACTTCTAGACCATATAGTAATACTGATTGTAGCACTGTTGAATACATCTTCAGTTTTATTGGCATTCTCGTGTCACATACTATGCCACTCACTTCTCGCCACTTCGTCTAAGCTCTTCTAACGCTTGTCTTAACGTCGTCTTGACGCCCACCTTGTCGTTGAATGGTTGTTCCTAAGTAGAAATTGCTTAATTACCTGCTTAATTACCTGCATGTCTATCTCCAATGTTAATAATTATTTGGTCATTCTTTGACAATACCATTGTTTCTGTCTTCCTGCTATTCATTTTTATTACTTCCATTCTGTCTTCCTCTAAAAATGAATAGCAGGAATGATGATACCGTCTTATATTAATTTTTAAACTCTCAATTCCATCGCTTCGATTCCAACTCTTCCCTATCTGCCGTTATGGCCAGGTCGTCTGCATACAACAGCTCCTCCGTCATGGTGTCGACTGCCAGAGGAAACAGGAAGAGGCTAAGCAAAGGTCCCTGGTGTAATCCGACTTTGATCTCGAAGTTTTCCGATTCTCCGCGGTCGTATCCTTTTTCCAAATGAACGAATGTTATACAGCAGTTTTGTTACATCAGGTCTTGTCGATTATCCCTTCATAGGCTTTCATTAAATGTTAATTCCTCTATAATTTTCACTGCAAAACTGCCCATATTTTTAAAAACTCCGCGGAGTGTTTCATACCATCCGTCTATACCTTTGGTGACATTTAATTGGCTATCGTTTGGTCTAGTCAGCGGATTTGATTTTTTAAGTACAACGAAATAGAGGTCATATATGTGTGTAACTAATTTCACCACAACGACAAAATGAATAACTTACTATATCGTAAACGATTTAAGAAAGCTCACTCAGTGATCACGGTTGTCCGTTTCCACATATCAAGAGCCCAAGATTTGACAGCGTATATTGTGGGAAAAAAAAGGTGCACAAGATTATGTAAATTCGACTGGTACAATACCTCTAAGAATAGAAGATTAGTTGGAGAAGATTTTATATAAGATTAGTTGGAGAAGATTTTATATACCACTTAGTGCAACATCAATTTTGGCTTTAGCTCAAACAGGAGAGCATCGTTATTCAGCAGGCTAAATAAAGGAGTCGAAAAATCAGCACTCCACATATTGCTAGCAACACGCGTAAATTTAGAGGAGACGAATGTATGTATGTATGAGAAAGTAAAATTAGCAAGATGAAAATCGCTGGTTTCGAAAGCACAAAAAGGGTTCGCTAGTCTTCCACCTATTTTTCTGTGTATTGTCGAAACGTATTGCATGCCCGTTTAACGATCAGCTTGATCGAAACCTACATAGCTATATATATATTGACAAAATTTGGCACAACTTAATTTTACTTTGGTTATATAGAGAAAGGAAAGGAGAGAGAAAAAATAGATATTGCTTGAAATAAACGCGGTGACCGAGAATCGCTTTGAAAAGTTTCTCGCCCGTTTCGTTTACTAGCAGTGGAAAATATTACTGTTTCATCGTCCATTCATCCTTTCCAATTTTCTCATTTACCAACTAAACGTTCTCCCATTCGTATTTACATAGATATCATGGGACACAATTTGTTTTATTTATTGCTATAATTGATGACCAAGACAAATTTTCATTCTGATTCAGTTGTAGACAAACTTGTATAAAACGCAAACAATATCAAGATTTTTCTTGTTTTTTTACTTCCTTCCGTTCTCTCTTTCAGTGAATCTGAAGATATGGATATATTCTATGAAAAATGTTGAAAATTTCCTATTCTACATATATTGTACATATCGTATATAATATAAAATTTATTATTCCTTGTGCACATTACATACAACAATGTAAATCACAAACAACAATTACAATAGATTATTATAATTAAATTCTCTCATTATTTCTTCATTTTTGGTCTCAAGCTTCTTCCTCCTAACAAAAAAAATCAATCAAAATTATTCGAATTTTTAACCATTCAACCTTAATTGAATGAAATAAATAATAAATTTAGTGACATCAAATAAACAAATTTTAATAGAATATATTACACAAAACTTGTGTTTTGGCGACTAAACAAACGATCAGTTTAATCAATCGTGTAACGCAGATTGGCGACTAAACAAACGATCAGTTTAATAAATCGTGTAACGCAGATATCTAAAGTTTGATACTTCTTTTCAATTCTTCTTTTAGTTAGTTACAAACCTGCAAGTCTCCTACCAACTTCAATCATTTTTAATTAATTAAACATTAATTGATGAAGTAAACGAGTTATTAAGAATAAAAATAAAGAAAAAAATCTTCCAACGAGCCTTTTTTTTAGGGATCGATGAAGGTGGCGTATCTATGATAGAAAATATAAGAAATATATAGAAGAATGATTTAACTTTTTCTATAAAGTATTGATCTTTTTGCTAGCAAAAGTCATATTGACTACTGTGCATTGAACTTCTCTAACAAAGATTTCATCATCCCTTGCATCGTTAACTTTGTCATTTTTATTGTTTGAGATTTTCTTTTTTTGTTTACAACGTTATTAAAGTATCCAAGTAAATTTGTTTGAGTTGCCATTTCTCCTTAAGACTTTGGTGGCGAAAGGAAAATAAAAGCGTGTGGCTTGAAGCATCAAACTCAGCTTTCAACTCCATCAAAAAATTCGATTGGAGTGAAATCGTTCGATCAAATTAGCTTCGAATACCAAAACATTCTCTGGGACATATGATAACAATACTTTTCAGCGACAGACATCTATATATTAGACAAAAAATGGTTGATTCGTTGTTTAATTGTGCATTAATCAATGCCGTTATTGTTGAAATTCCTATCATTACAGAAAGGGAATTTGTGGTGCAATCCTGTATTGGGGGCTATTATATCTATCAATCTCAATGGGATGCAGGAGGAGTAATATGACAACTGCCCCTGAAAACAGACCTGGTGCTCTTGTCAAAGATAAAAAAATATGCAATAGCAGTGGAAAATAATGGACAAACAATTGGAAACATACCAGAATTTTTATCCAAATTAACATTCTTCTTTTTGAAATACGGCGGAAAACTTCAGGTAAAAGTTAATGGGACAAGAAGATATTCTGCTGACCTCAAAAAAAGGGGTTAGAGATACCAGCTCAGTTTTACTTCAAATCTTCGAATGAGAAATTGTTTTGTCAAATGAAAGAAAAGGTATTACCTGAGATAGAAAAATTTGAAAAGCAGAGAAGAGAAATCGAAGAAGAAAAGAAAAGAAAAAAAACACAAAGAATAAATAAATAAANCAAACAATTGGAAACATACCAGACCAGAATTTTTATCCAAATTAACATTCTTCTTTTTGAAATACGGCGGAAAACTTCAGGTAAAAGTTAATGGGACAAGAAGATATTCTGCTGACCTCAAAAAAAGGGGTTAGAGATACCAGCTCAGTTTTACTTCAAATCTTCGAATGAGAAATTGTTTTGTCAAATGAAAGAAAAGGTATTACCTGAGATAGAAAAATTTGAAAAGCAGAGAAGAGAAATCGAAGAAGAAAAGAAAAGAAAAAAAACACAAAGAATAAATAAATAAAATGAAATAAAAAAATGAATACCAAAAAGAAATTTGTCATTTTTCTTTTTTAACTCTAACTTAGTGTGGGAAGGATTACATTTTCCTCTAAATATTAGTGCGGGCTAGAAATGGTCTAAAGATATTGATTTTTTCCTTCTAATTATTAGTGCGGCATGCCCGAAATAAATATTTTTAGGCCGTAGTAAATTAGAGAAATTACGGTAAAAAAGGATCTAAACGGATGGTTCTGCAGTTAAAATATTAAAATATATTTAACCAGAAGAGAAACGGAGAGCTGGACAATAATTTATATCTTCTGAAGAAGGGAAATGAAAAATTAATAAGTTATATCTGTTGTATATTTTTCAGACATTGATAATATATTTCTTGACACCAGACTGCAAAAATCAAAACCAATTCTTGTTGGAGTTCTCTGCATATCTCAAATAGATCTCCTTTCTTACACGAGTTAACACTGGCAATTTTCAAAAGAAATGTTCACAGCCAAATATTTAAATAATGATTTTGATAAAACATCTAATGGAATTAATAGTTTTATATATATACTATATGGAATTCGAAAACATTAATACTGCATATTCCTAATGACCACATACGAGAAACATCCCGTATCAGGAGACAAGAGGAGGGAGTTAAGACTTCGCTGGTATGGTCACAGCAAGGCGTGATGCAGATTGTGTAGGAAGGAGGGTATTAAGTCCCCGGTGGTATGCTGATGTGACGAACCGAACAAGTTGGAGACAGCTGATCCCCTGTAGCGACCCCTAACGGGATACAGACAAAGAAGATTCCTACTTTTTGAACATATGTTATTAATGATACAAATGTTATTAATGATTTCGTCTCTGTGGGAAAAATTTGGCTATGAAAGGACTCCTACGAGTGAATGAACCAAGAAGTCCTTCAAGGAATTAGAATTAGTAATAAGGAGTAAAATTCAGGATCTCTTAAAATTCACTTGAACATCAAGAAAGCTCGAAACTATAACAAAGCTTAGTAAAAAATTTTTTTATTTTCATCATTGGAAAACCTAACGAGAACACAGAAAAGTCTAAAATTTTGTGAAAATCTTTAGGATTGTCGTCAGGAAGAGGCTTATCTTACGAAACTTGTCTGAACAATAAAGGTAAATCATGTTCACATAATAAAATCAATGCTGACATCTTTAGAAAAATTTTTTTTAAATCTATGATCTCATTGAAAAAATTCTATGGCTCCCTTACAACATAGACAACGTCCCTAAGTACTTGAAACACCTTCACCTTTCCAAATAATTTTCACGTGCCCTCAATTTCTTTCAAAAATGTCCTAAAGCTCTTAGAAAAAAACCCATTTAAAACCAAAAGTGCTTCATAATATTGCTGGGGAATTTCTTAAAGATGGCCCATCTGCTTTAGCAGAGCCAATAACCGAATTATACAATCTCAATTGTGCGATCTAAATTTTCTGGTGGTTGCAAACAAGCAGAACTAAAAGCACTTTTAAAAAAAGGATGAAAAAAACCAAATAATCTCGACTTTATTTTTCATTCTCAACTCCCTAAAATTATTCATGGTCAAGTACAACAGCAGTTGCTTATATCATACCTTCAGGAACGATCATTCACAATGGGGAGGAGCTTTAAAGCCTTAATAATTTGTCAAGCGGGGTACCTCGGGGCTCAATTTTCGGTCCATTTAAATATGAAACATATAGCTCATGGTGTAGACTATGAAGTGTTTTTGTATACATGCGGTTCCTGCGTATTCTTTAGTACTAAGAAATAGACCAAGCAGAGATCAAGTAAAATAGATACTCTCTTTGCAATTGGTTTGTGGAAAAGACTTTGTGAACTTTGGCGAGGACTAAACTAAATCCATTCTTTTCAGAAAAGAAAAATTTAAAAAATTGAATAAAAAACTTAAATAATCTGAACATTAAGCGGGGTGATATAAAAATCAAACAGCACTCAGTTGTTAAATATCCCGGATGTTCTGGATGAAAATCTTCCTAATGACAAGTTTAAACTTCTGTAAAGGAAAAGAAACGTTTCCCAGATAACTTAATTCACAGGTTGCTTTTATACGCTCTTGTTCTATTTCATTTTGATTATGCATGCTCCTTATGGCACCTAATATTAAGTAAAACTTTCCAAGAACTTAAAACTCTCCAAAAAATAAATGCATTTGTTTTTGTCTTAATTTGAAAAACACATCACTTGTTAGGGCTAACAAATTCAAAGCTATAATAATAAATTCAGAGTAAGGAAATATTTCTTGAATCAGCTTACCATAAAGTTACTTGCTCTAGCACCAACGATTTCTTGTACTCTTGTACTGTCAGTTCAGATGTGGCATCTTGAAAGCTGATACCTTCTTGCCAATTCCTTGCTGATGTTAGTCATATTGTTATGAAAGCAGTTTCCTAACGTGAAAGCAATTTCCTAACGTATGTTAAAGAGAGTAGTAAGAGAAAAAAGAAAAAAAGAAAATTAAAACTAGTTTTGTAAAACTTTTACCTTAAATTTTAGTTCCTCCTGTCTTTACAGGACATAGGGCAGCAAGATGTTTCCATCGGACTCGATCCTCAGCCACGGCTTGAGCAGTTCTGACAGACAGTCCTCGAATATGTAAATCGTCTTGGTTGACCGCCATGTTCTCGTAGGCCTGCCACGCTTCCTTCTTCCTTCCACCGGCTTCCATGTTGTTGCTTTTCTGGCATGTCTTCCAGGCGGTAACCTTAGGATATATCCTGCTAACCGCCACCTCCTTTCTTTTACCATTCTGTGTATTTGTTCTGTCCTTTTGTAGATTTTTAAAACACGTTGACTTAAATTTCTTTATGAATGAACTGTCAGTCTCTTTTCTGGATTCTTTTGAAAATGCAAGTCTACTCATGAGAAAAAGCCTGTAAACATATTTAGAATTGGATTAAAGCGAACAGAAGATCAATAGTACTTATTGCAATAAATTTGAATTCAGTAGAGTTTATAGCCCCTGTCTACCGTGACATTTTTATGGGAACTTCAAAATTGCCAACGTGGTCAAGGAAAGACTTCCTGACACTATAGTTCCTTGCAAGCACTTACTTATCTTCTCGTGTATCAACAAATGAATAAACTTTAACTCCCCAATGAGAAACAATTGTTTTCTATTTAATGCATTTCCTTTGTATTTTTGTAGCTGACCTCAGAATATCTCTTTTTACAAACCCTGGTTGGTTGGTTGTTAAAAGTAGGATACTTTCACAATACATAATTATCCTAAGGGACACAATTAAAGTAAAGAGAATATGGTATAAACTATTTCACAACGAGTTGCAAAGGAAGGAAATAATTCTAAATGACTAACATTTGCAGTGCAACGACTCTTAACAGAGTGTTACAATCATATTGGAGTCCAGCATATTTCCACCACTTCCACATCGCTTCTCGGCCTTATGGCTAAGATCAAGTGTAGAGCTCTGGTCTCTCCTTGGTCGGGTCTACAACTATAGGGCCCAACCACACAGGACCGGTCGTCTTGAGGTGCTTGAGCTTTGGCTGATGACCAACCCAGAAGGAAGGACCTTCCTACGGAGGGTCCTGGAGGGGCGATCCGTATGTCTTGCATTTTATGGTGTCTTGCACGCTTTCTGTCCCTCTTTTTCTTGATCTGCTCCTTCCGTTCGGGTCTTTCATAGATGGATATCTGTGAAAGACAAAATGGGCCCACTGTTTACCAGGGGTTCCATCAATGAAAGACCCAGCATATTTCCACCACTTAACTTGCTCTTTACGGTAACAAAAGCCGATCTGTGCAAAAGGCTACGCCCTCGAAAATTCAAAATTTCGATCTTTAAAACGTCATCCCTGACTTATCATTGTAATTGTCTGTTACATTTTTTTTTCGATCGCCAGGAATAAAAGAGTATCGCCTAGAACATATACAATTGCCAATCCGTGAGTAATTTCAATACTTACCTCCTTATATTTGCCTCCAAAATGAGTAAAAGGAATGAATGAGCAAGCAATGACTCCATTGGCACCTAGTTTACCATTTCCCTTTTAATACAAAATTTCAACCATGACATCATTAATTCATTACAAGAGGCAACGACCAAGTTTTCAAAATTAATCTTATTAAAAATAAAAATCTTATTAAAAATAATCTTATTAAAAAGTAAGTTAACACCCTAATAAGGCTAATCTACATGATTACGGACTCATTTGCTGAACCAACAAATATTTTTTAAAATCGTGAAACATTTCTGTGTTGAATGAGCAATGTGTTTGCATTTATTAAGTATTGTCAGTCATTGACAATTATCAAAACTTTTGATCTATGTTTTTAAAGTTATTACTGACAAAGGCTACAAAAACCAAGTTTCTAGTATTTACAAAGAAATAATTAGCCTGGGATGAAATCTGGTGTAGAAAAAAGCTATTGATTAAAGAGTCCTCAGTTCAGTTTTTTATGGGCAGAAAATGCAATATCAGGAGGGGCATACGATTTGAAGTGCTCTATATCTAAGCTACGATAGAGCATCCATTAAAGTTAATAATAGGGATTCTGATGTGTACAATGACGACACGTCCCTATTTTAATGCCAAAATAACCACGATAAATGACGCCAGGTACACTTTAGTACCAAAAAAGAACCTTCAGTCTGACGTGATAATTGCAAAATTTTCATTCAAGACTGGATTGCATACTACAGCTTGGAGATCGTAATGGGTTTGCGAAGCGCTGAATACTGTAAATGAGTTGTGAGCAATATGCATAGATGATTTCAGTAAGTCCTTACAGCAAAATGTGGTCGTATAAGTACTGAGTATTTCAAGTGCAATCACTGCTTTTGTGAACATTTTTTCTTCTATTCTGGATGCATGGCGAGGATAGATTTACTATAATATTCATTCTTATGCTACATAAAAATGTAATCCTCTGTAAAATAATTTGTTCTTGTCTACTTTTATGGCAGGTCCATGGGGACTTTTATTAATAAAGATGGCCTTGGGCCGGTCCCAAACCTTTTCACACGGCTGTAGAATATAACAAGCCTATCCAACCAATCGATACAAATAACATTTTATTCTATTAAAAAATTTGAGATCCCAAATGGAATATCCAATATCGTTTGTTCCTTGAAAAAGCAGGCAACAGACACATTAACCTCTTTGGTCTTTCTTAAGGCACAACGTAGTTTTGAGAGACGGAGTCGTTTTGATAGTTACAGCAGGTCCAAATTTCAATGTCCTGTCTCCTGCTGTATTACGAGCTAAAAGATAACTACAAAGACCTCTGATCTTATTTAAAACTATTTATGGTCCACTGCCATTATTTTATCAGTGTCTTATTTAGCTTTGCCCATCGTTGGGTTCTTTCAACTGCCGATACTCCAAGTGAAAAAACTTCTATTATCACTGCAACGTCCCAAATTGGCATCATTCCACTTCCCTAGCAAGGAATCTGCGAAGGATAAAGCAGGGATCCCAGCTTTAAAAAAGGCTTTTGAACCGTTACCAGTTGTTTTTATGCTGACTCAATTCAGTTCTTCTGTCAATTCTCTTTTATTTTGATGCAGAAACCTACCTAGGTTGTGCACAAGTAAGGGAGATTTATAAATGTACTTATTTTAAAGGGTATTGACTACATGTTTCTAGGGTGTTCTACCGGTTTCTAGGGTGTTATTTAAAATCTCCGACATCCATAAGATTGCCGGGTTTGGCTTTCTTTTCTAGTTATTTCATAAGAATAATTCAATGAAGATTAATCAACATAGAAAATATAGGGAAAATGACGTTTAGTTAATTAAATGCTTTGGCAATTAGTTATAGGGAGGGAGCGGGGGGGGGGGGGGCTAAAATAAAACTTCACTTTTGTTGTAGTCAGTGCCGTTCGGGCCTTTCCGCTTAGAATTTTCCCAAATTTTCTGTTACTCATACAGCGAAGTAGTCCGGTCTACCCGTCTACCCATTTGATGAAACATGGTTTTCCGTTGTCGTCTTCAACTAGTCCATTAGCTCAGATGGTTTTCATGATCAATGGGTTCTCTGCCCCCTACTTTTTCATACTCAGTTCAAATGACATGCATTTGAATATTGGCCTTGATGGTTCTTTCTTCTCTTGCCATGTCGATTACTTCATCAATTTTTATCTGATCTGTTCAAGTAGTTTTCAACATTCTGCTAAGGACTGGGATTACTAGTATGTGAACATGGAACGTCTAGTTTTTGTATGTCAGAATGGGTAAATACGTGTGTACGCGCGTATCTATATTCAACCTTTACGAATCCGCCTAAACAAGATTTTTTGCTGATGGTCCACATTTCCACACTTCCCCCGTCTGACTGTCTCCTTTCCAGTTCTTCGATTGCAAAACCCAATTGTTTCTATGAATATTGGAAGGTTTGATATACTCGGTACTGGAGAACAAAAGGGAAAATCGACATCCAAGAACAGGTTGATTAATTTTAGGCTCTGTTGAAATTCGACAAGTGTGCAACTCGTGAGCATTGTGAGTTGTTGCTATGCTCTATTAATTTAAATGTACTCTGATTTCATGCTATTGATATCAATAGCATGAAATCAGATTTAAGGTGTTATTACTACAGGCTGGCACAAAAATGTAGTAACATATTTACAAAATTGTCATTTTCATTTCCACACAGAATTTTTACATCAAATGCAAGGCAGCTCAGCTGTTCAAACACTTAAAATTCTATCTGATAATAGTTACTTTTGTACACAACTGTTTTTCATGGACTCGATGTGAAGTGTAGTACGTGTGGCGGCATGATGAGTACACATATGCGAGGGAGTCTGCTTAAAGGGTATCCAGTGTTTGTAATCTCTGTGTGTATCCAAAAGTCCTTGTCGTACCCTTCAATTCAAAATACATGAAGTGAAAACTCTCCTAACTTGTCTTTTTTTGTCTTTTTTTTTGTAGGCATTTGACTACAATTAATATATATTTATACCATGTCATGTTTTTGTGTACTGGCTACCGAGCTGCTTTATCCTTACACGCTACCTTCTTATTATTGGTATGTCTCCAAATGCCAATGGTTTTTATACGTTATGAGTTTAGAGGGGGAAAAACCCTTTAATTTCAAACAGAATTAGGCAGTGTTTGTAATTTCTATGAGTTTTTCAGGAAATGCTGAAGCGAAGATTGAACTCCATTAGGTAGTATTCACTCACATTCAACAAAGTAATTACAACGCAAAGACAAGAAAATATTATTGTTACACAATTATCTAGTCCACAAAATAGTTTTTCAGACTCTAGGACAGCATGAACAGAAAATTACAGCACAGACTTCATCAGCTATCTACAAGTGTCTTAATCAACTACCTACATTCGAAATACAAAATGAAGGAAGATCCAATGCCAAACCTTCATACATAAGAACTGTCACACATTTCAAACTTGGTAACCATCTTTCCATTATCCAACCAAATTTACACAAACCATTCGTCAAAGCGAAGCTGAAAGTACATGTTAACATATTTATGGGAGTAATCAAGTATCTACCTTGCTGAAATCGCAAGACAAGAACTCGGTAATCTACATTGTATCTTTTGAAAGACAATGACAAAAATGTTTGGACCATCAGATGCGGCAATGCAATTCTTGGAAGTAGGTGCCATATGGTTAAAAAAATACCAAAAGTTAGTATTACCTGGGGTATTACAATATGTGGTGTCAAAACGTATCAATCCCAATCACCTACAGAAGTAATATTAACATCTCGTGCAGGACCGAGAGTCCAAACTTCTGGTCACGATGTCTTTCTAAATTGTTAAAGCTAACAGAAAGCATACATATGTACTCAATCATTTCTGTATGTCCAACCATAAATATCCGACATACAAGGGAATTCTGAATCAAAGTAACAACAAAACTTCAATTCAAGTTAAAGAAATATTATCAATGCCCTCCATATATTCAAAATTGTTATTATTATATAAAATTGTCTCAATTTTGCCATATAATGTAAGCTTTTATAGAGCCCGAGACAATGGCTCGCAAGTATCGAGTATGTTGGGTGCCATATTGTGTTGATACCGCCATTATCTGGCTTTGTCAGGCAATGGAAGGGTCGGAATGCCTAGACTTGTACCTTCTTACAATATATGATGGTAAATTATCACAACATCGGTCTCCATTGCTGTTATTTTTGTTGCTATTATCTAATTTAGAAATAAGCCCCACAAAAATCCCGATACATTAAATGCAAAAGGCTACATGTTTCAAGTGGAAACAATAACCTTGGAAACAAATTAGGATAAAAACAAATAAATTCCCTGGCCAGCCCTGCTACCTTCCAGTATCATTAGTTATTGTGCAAAACGTCTGTTCCCAGTTAGATAAAACAGTTTATTTGCATTTGTATTGAGTTATCTTTTGCAACCCACAAAAAACGAAGATTTTGTCATAATAAAGCTGTATAACGCAATGGACTTGGCATTTTTGCTCACAATATATATTCATAAATGGGCCACAAAAATTCAACTTCTCCCAATAATGACAAAAATCCCCATCATAAAACCGTCATAACATAAAACTCTTTCCTGCTTAGTTCAACTGTGACCACATTTTTCATAATACTTCTCTAATACTATATACAGTTATTTAAAGAAAAAAAGTAATTTACTTTCCAAGTATCATCGATTCTCCCTCTAGCAATAAGTCAATGCGTACCACTATCGCCATAAATCTACAATCACGTGAAAATTTCTACAGTATTCATCATTATTAGAAAACATGCAAAAGAAAATGAAAATTTTACAAAATGTTTTGTTCAATCTATACACAACTTGCAGTGTTTCTACTGAAAAAGAATTTAAAGAAAAAATCGGTGAATTTAAACATTTTTGGTAGGTGTTTTTAATTTTAACTTTTAAATCTTAAACTCTTAGCATTATATCAAAGTGCACTACTTTCTCCATCGATAGCTCTAGTGTGCCAAAAGAGCAAGGAAGTAGTACAAGTTGAGCAATGGTAACTTAAAAAAACCAATTATCTAAAAATATTTTTTGGGAATCGAGCTATAATTTCCTTTCGATACCATTCAATGAACTAGGGCAGGGTTGCTCCATTTACAGTAATACCTGGCTGACTGCAAACAAAATACTAAATGCCTATGATGGTCTATTTGTCTACCTGTATGTTTCAACAGTCAACAAGGAAAATCTCAACAGATTTCACTTTTTCAAACATTCCCTTTGTGTGCAGGGTGATGAGATTGTAAAACACTAATAATGCACAACTATTTGGTATATCATACTTACGTCTACCATTTTGCTATATAATCATACCTGATTGAAATTCTCTGATATGTATTGCAGCCAGGGAAGAATATTGTTTAGGATAAAAATGCCACGACTTTGAGGGCTCCAGTATAAGTTACCTCTCAAAATCTCGTAATACCCCACCCCATCTTAACTGATCAACTTGACCATTTCAGTACAACCATCACTTCAATTTCTGGCAATTATATGTTTACAAGTTGCTTTTTTATTTCTAATGCTAAAAAATATTGAATAATTTGACCTACTGAGAAGGATGTTTAATATTCCTCTTTTATCAAAATTGTCTTTAAATGGAATAAATAAAGAAATACACGAAAACTTCTAATGGAGCAACCTTCCCAAGATTATTTACCCATCTTGGTGACATACGTGTCGCGTTGATGTGATACAGCCTTATTCACTGTTAACAATTGGTAAAAGCAATGTTTTCCAGCTTCCTAACTGCTTTGGGCTTCCAACGTGGTGGCTACCAAGTAAATGGGTCAAATTCCAGTACAAGCCGTCTGACAAATTCCTATATATTCCAGAGCATTTATTCATATCGTATAACGAAAATTCACACTAGTTTTAACTAAGGTCTGCCTCGACCCATTTTATCCACCCTTCTCCTTCCTTTCATCTCCGACCGCCAATGATGTACAGACTTACTGATACTGGTGGCGACACAAAGTCATAACATATTTATCACTCTAATGAAAGAAAGGCTATCAAAAACAATTTATGGAAGTATCTGAACATGCAAGTACATTTTCCCAGTACATTCCAGTATGTCCCACAATATCCCAGTACAGCCAAGCACATCATAGTACATCATAGTACACCATAGTACATCATAGTACACCACAGTACATCATAGTACATCATAGTACATCACAGTACATCATAGTACATCATAGTACACCACAGTACATCATAGTACATCATAGTACACTACAGTACATCATAGTACATCATAGTACACTACAGTACATCATAGTACATCATAGTTCACCATAGTACACCATAGTACATCATAGTACATCATAGTACACCACAGTACATCATAGTACATCACAGTACATCATAGTACATCATAGTACACCACAGTACACCACAGTACACCACAGTACACCATAGTACATCAGAGTACATCAGAGTACATCAGAGTACCAGTAGCCACCTTGTCACAATGTTTTAACTTGCTCTTTCTGTCTTTCCCCGGTATTATAATTTATTAAAAAATAAGGAGGTATTAAATTTCTATTCCCGGTCACTACACTAGCAGGTTATTTCAAAAGCGTCCAATATACTTACCATACATGATGTCTACACAGCATGAGCTATTAGAAGATCTACCGAGAATTGATCCTTAACATCAAGTAACTAAATCTAACCTACCTATAACTTAAGAATGATCGCCATGTCAATGTAATACCTATCACCGCAAATTCAAATTGAAATCTCAAGTTGCATAATAACAAAGCTGCAACATAATATATTATATTTATTTTACACTGCACTATAGTCGAGAATCGTTTTCTTTTATATGAAGACATCTGCCTGTAACCAATAACGATCAAAATCAAAATAAACAAATGATACGAAGTTTTTGTTTATACAAATGCTAATGTACAATACTGAAAGCAAGATTTATACACTTGCTACTAATATTTATCTCTGCAATACAATGACTATTTAAACGTTTGCTTTTTTTTACCAAGTAGCAAACTGCACGCTTACTGAAGAAATAACTTGTAAAACTTCGGATCTTATTACAGGCATTATTACCACAGGTGAGAAATCCTAGCAAAAGTAAATAACATGTAAAATTTCAATAAAAATTTCAAATATTTAAAAGTCACATTTTTATAATCTATCAGGTAGAATAAAAGGTATGAGTACCATACCAACCAACTGAATGTGGTCAATGATGTAAATGGATGTTACACATGTAATAATTTCAGGAGACGATTGAATTCACATCTTTGTCAAGATCTACATCCAAGCTGTTAACAGCTCGGTAACATAGGAGCTTTTATTACAAGTGAAAAGTCTATTACTTACAAGCTTCTAATCCTGAAGGGGAATTATAGCTTTACTAAAATTACTACTGGTATAACATACATTGACAAGTGATGACTTTAAAGAACTTTATCCTACGCCATGTACATTCCCTCTCTCTAGCTGATCGAATGTTTTTAACATAAGGCCTAGTGAAGTAACCGGCTATGTTGGACGTTCGCAGCTCATCTTCATTTACTGGTGGGAAAGTACTAATACTATTTACTTGTAAATTAGTAAATTAAAGTATAATGAAGCAAAAACCTCTTTGAACATGTCTTTCTATGCGACTCTAGCAAAGTATATTTAAACAGGTATATAAAACTGTACCCTAATTTGGCCAATGCGCCACATACTGGCTAAAAAGACATCTTAATAGTAGTTAATATGCAAATGTTGTAAAAAAAATTCAGGAATTAGCAACACAGTGCAGGCTAATAGAAAACCGCTGTCAAAACCACTGTGCTCTATTACTATGTTAAGTATCCCATGTTTGGACTTGACTCAGCTGTAAAGTGTGATCTTCAGTAACAGCTGGTTAAAAAAAGTCGAAATTTTCATTACTTATCTGAAATCAAAAAAGGAATCTTGTTAAACAGTGAAATTATAATAACTAAAATGTTGTCTACAGTCTATATACGAAGAAACGTCTTTGACTAATATTTTTGTGAAGAATATTCCGGTTCAAATATTGATATACATGGCTAGTAGTAAAAGTTCCTTTTTTTCTGTGGACTTCCAAATGGACCGATGGTATATGGTATGCGGCTCCCCACACCTGCATATGACTAAATGATATGCTAGTTCTTCTGTTCAGGGTCTTGTACTCTCCACCCTTGTCTACCGGAAAGATCTGTTCCTTTAAGGCGTATCTGCCTTGTTGCACCCCGAGGCCATTAGTCCATTAATAATATGGAATTCAACTAAAAAACACATAACGTAAAGCCTGCTCAGTGACAAAATCATTAACTTATTCTACAACACATGCATAAGAAGTGCCCTCTAGGAAAGTGTATCTGTTAAATGTGCTATATACTTCATTATAATAAGCATAAGGTCAAATAAAAAAATTATAGGAAAATACAATTTACAGAGCTAAACCAACTATGTTTTGTCAAAAATCTAACTTGTAATCTCGAAAAGGAACATATTCAAAGCTAACAAAACCTCAATAATTATGTAGATGTTGTAAATTACATACCGTATTTCAAAACCCAACAACAACTAAAAAATCCCATAAACTGATATTTGCCCTTCAAGAAATTTAACAATGTCATCCTAAATGACAATCTTTCCACAAGGGTCTTTATACCAGTTTATCGACATGGCTGCCAGAACTCTCCCTCTCATATTATGAAGGCGAACGAAATACAGATCCTGAAATACGAGTAACTTTTATGTGCCTAGGTATTATTCGGTCTGCGTTGGGTAATTCTATGCGGAGCCCAGAAGCATTTGCTATTAAGTTCAATTTTAACTATCTTTCGACTCAATTAGGGGTTTATGGGTACTCTTCACTGTCAGAAAAACTTGTTTCAAACAGGGAGTTTAAACACGTTCTAAACACACCCTGACCCCGCTTTCAAGACTAAAGGGCGACAAGCGGCTCTTCATCGTTGCCATAATATTTTTCAGGATCAAAAAATATGCTTAAGGGGTCCATGCCATGAAAAACGTTGTCAGAAACTTCATCAACGAATGAAATTAGCATATATACTAAATCTTCAAGCATGTAAGATTTCTTTTTTAAATTCATGATGACCTTGAACCACTTACATGAGTATTTTAACTTTCTTTTCCATGGGTAAAGGAAACTCAAGACATAGGTAAGTTTACGCAGCAAGTGCCGGGGTAAAGGGTAGTAAAATAATAGTATATTTGAACACAGTAAAATGTTCACCTTCATTAAACTGCTAAAAGGGTGAATACAGGAATTAATCAATAGATAATCTGTCCTATGGTAAACTCAACAGCTTTGTGCCCCTTAAAGAAAATTGCAGCCTGATAGATCCAATCCTATCTAGCGAGTGTAACAACTGTCATTCAGTCAAATGCTTCTTTAAATTGAACTGGAGACCATACGGTCTTTACCATCAGATTACTTCACGAGTCGGGATTACATATACTAATTCATTAATATTGTTACAGTCCGCCATTTCCATTACGCACAATCGTTTTAAACAGTTAAATGCCTCATGTTAAAGCAGATCAAAAACTGGGCAATGCTACTTATGAAAAAAAAGAAAACTTGTGGAACAGACATCTTTCCCAACGACCCCCAGTATTCAAAAATCTAAATCATCAAGTCTAAAGTAATGGTAAAAAAAGTGCTGGTAATATATAATGTAGCAATCATATACAATAAAAAGTTTAAAACCTTTCTACAAAATCCAAGCATAAAAGAATGTCGAAAAATTAGTAGGGCATAGTGTCATAGACAGACTGTGGATCCTGGCTCATTACATGTCCCCACTTCCAAGGTAACTTGATATGCTGCCAGGGGAATCGTACATTGTGAATAAAACTAGACAAACTCTAACATGTCATGACAAAATGCAAAATGTCCATGTGTGCAACAAAAACAAAGCAGGGTTTAAGACAATATTTTTAAACAATTTCTACATTGCTAACAGGGTATACGTGAATTGCCCTCTAACCACAGCATTGCAATATAATTTGCACTATGCAGATCAATGGATACGAAAAACAAACACCTAGCCTTTTTTCACCTGTCATCTAAGAATTACCCAAACGTTTTTAGTCAAATCAAAAACAGTTTGTTATCATTATAATAATCAAAGTGAAATAATATTCACAGATAAGTTTACAATTACAAAATGAGATTAGGCTGCAACCATTCTAATAACAAAGGTAAACAAAAATAATTGAAAAAATAATTAAAAAAAACAATCCCGGCACGTACACTATTAAAGTAAGTATTCACTTTTTGTATGTGCTTGAATCACTATATTATCATTGTATGTAAGTATACAGAAAGCAGTAACATCACAAATCGACAGTGATTTTTTTTTTTTGGGGGGGGGAGGGGGGTTGCTTAATAATGACTGATTCGCTTTCCCTTTAAAGTCTGTATAGTAAGTACATCAGTGGTTGATAGAATAGTCTTGTTTCTTAACAAAACTTAAAAAATAGAGTATTCTTTTCATATTTTAGAACCACATAGTAATAGTTAACCACCACACACAGCAATCCAAACAATGCTAATCCCATTCCTTCTTAATGAATAATAAATTAGCCGCCCACAGCACAATTTTTAAAAAATTGACCATATCAATTCTCCTGACTATCGCAGCTTCAGTATATCTTGATTCTACAGAGTATATAGTTATTATAAGCAAGCCTCCCTCGTATCGAGTTGCAGAATACAATGTACAGCAGTTTCTATTTGCTCAAATGAGCAAACCAGCATACTTTTATAGTCCTATCCGTACCAGAATTATCTACAAAAGGTAGCCAAATCAGGTTCTAAAATACGTCTTTATAATAAACATTGTTAAAAACAATTTCTGTGAGAATCCCGTTAGGCATGGGCTAACAGAAATAACACCCTCTATATTTCTTTGTTACAAAACGGTGGTTAGCTTTCTGTGCAAGCCCATCCGATAAAATCCACCTATTGGCGATTAATGCAGTTTACAACGGTTTGCAGACATATCATCGTTACCACCTCAAGCTATGACTAGCGATATCAATTGGTAGGGGTCTGGAATTGAACCTCTGTCCCGAATCTGTGTATGATCGCGGAAATGCACTTGAAGTTGGCATTGAGGAACTTGGAACATGAATCTTTTGTAGGTCTAGAAGAAAGAAAAATAGAAATAATGACACAAAAGCTTCATTATCAACAAAGTATCTAAAAAAGCATAATGGTACATCATTACCGTAAAAAACAGAGAACGGAAAGCAGACTTCTCTCTCTTTACGCAATTCTATAAAAATGCAGATTAGAAATCTATTTTCCTCGAAAGACTGCGATTACCCCACCCCCTCCTTCCCTCTTAACGTCATTTCCTCGATATTCAAAAATTCGGACAGTCACCGACTTGACAGTAATACTCACTAACCTTATACCACACATAAAATTCTGGAAATGATAAAACTAAGCGTTGCTTTCTACAAATAAACGTGTATTAATTTTTACAAAATTAGCATGAGAGATTGCCCCATCCTGTTTGTCTAATGACTTAATGACTTTCTAAGTTTAGAAATATCTGAGCCCAAATCTCTCGTTTTTACCTTAAGAACCCAGGAAAATGTTGTATAAATTATTGCTTGCTTCAATTTAATTAAGTAAAAAAACGTGAAAAACTAAGGCAATATATCGGATGTTCTTACTCCCCCTTTCCAATTACACCAAGAAATGTCTTTAGGCTGAAATATTTAACTATCAGCCTTTGATGTCTTATAACCATTTGCTAACAACAAAAAGTGATCCTTAACTTCTTTGCCAAATGGTATTAAACTAGGTACATCACAGTTACATCAGGTCAATTCAGTGCTGCTACACAAGGATACCAATTGATTTTTAAGATGATAATGGTGCTACATAGAGTGGTTCTGAATTTCTTAGTTTTATTGCACAACTTCGCAAACATCTAAGAAAAGTATTTTAAGAAAAACTTGGAAAGTCAGGGTATTCAGTTACAATACATGCCCAACACAGACCATCACATACCATGACCGGACAATATATCTGTAGATCGTATACAGTACTACGAACTGTAAACAAGGATGTTGTAGTACATAAAGCAATAATTAATGGTGACCTGGAGTTATGTATCTGAATGTGTTCTATTCAAAAAAATTACAATAGCTACAATTAAATTGTACATTCGCGTGAAATGATGCGACTGAGAAAGAAAAGGAAGAAGTGCAACATCAAATAAGAATAGAAGAATGCGCTTTAATTGTGGTGACAGTAGTAGTAGTAGTAGTAGTAGTAGTAGTAGTAGTAGTAGTAGTAGTAGTAGTAGTAGTAGTAGTAGTAATAATAATAATAGTAGTGTTAATGTTAATAATAAAGTAATAGTAGTAGTAATTGTAGTTGCAGTAGTAATAGTAGCAGTAATTATAATAGTAATAGTAGTAATTGTAGTAATGATAGTAGTAGTAGTAGTAGTAGTAGTAGTAGTAGTAGTAGCAGCAGTAGTATAGTAGTAGTAGAAGTATTAGTAGTAGTAGCAGTA
Source organism: Morbakka virulenta (assembly GCA_003991215.1). Taxonomy (NCBI): domain Eukaryota; kingdom Metazoa; phylum Cnidaria; class Cubozoa; order Carybdeida; family Carukiidae; genus Morbakka; species Morbakka virulenta. The sequence goes on from RDPX01000145.1 coordinate 680,414, forward strand.
GTAGTAGTAGCAGTAGTAGCAGCAGTAGTAGTAGTGGTAGTAGTAGTGGTAGTAGTAGTAGTAGTAGTAGTAGTAGTAGTAGTAGTAGTAGTAGAAATATAGTATCAGTACTTCTTATACTACTTTTACTCACTGAAAAAAGAATGAGAATGATATGGAAAGAAGGTTGCTGCAGGGGCAGTATCTTGGAGTTGCATCGCTTCACGTAAAATGTGTCATACCTACCTTGAATAGCAAGAATCATCTTTCGTCTTGCACCGAAAGTTGAGACCCCAAGTTCTTTTAGATCATCATCAGTTAAAGTCATGAAAGTAATTAAATCAACCTGTGAATGACCCAAAAAGAAAATCTAAATTAGGCTAAAAAAGAACGATAGTCATTTCACGAGGTAATGACAGGCATAAAATAGATTAAAATGCAGCTTTCAGAAGACCTAAATCCTATGCCAACAATATAAATCAATAGCAACAGAACACAGGCTTCTTGTGGCACAATGATTATCACCATAATCATATTACCAAACTTTTTTGCAGATTTTTAATTCTGCACACTTGAGCGGAAACAGCCTCGCTTTAATACCATTTCACGAATCCTTTCTGTTTTCACCACCTTCTAAATATAGTTCTGTAATTCCCATGTTCTTTTTTTTAATTTTGGCATCCCATCATTGTCAGCAATTTAGTTAAATATCAATAAATTCATCATCTTGTTGAACAGGCATTCATAACAAAAGAGTTTTTGATAACAGCAATGTTTTGGCCATTATTTTCATTCAAAATCATTTTGTTTAAGAAAGCTAACCTCAAAAATGTTAGTCGTAATAAAATCTTGAAAAGCAGGTCTTTAGAGCTTAAGGGAGGAATAACTCAAATTATATTTAATAATAAAGAGCAAAACATGATAACGTAGTACAAAGTGTACGTAATTGAAAAAAGAAAAGATAAAAGATGACGATGTAGGTAAAAACATTCAAGAAATATTAATAATAATAATAATAATAATAATAATAATAATAATAATAATAATAAAAATAATAATATAATAATAATAAAGATATAATAATGATATAATAATAATAATGATATAATAATAATATATTATAATAATATAATAATATTAATATTTTTTTTGTAACAAATATTGTGGTATTCTCTTTGATCCAATACGATCTTTCTGCATCACGCCTGCGTAGGATTACAATAAAAAAAATAATATATATTCCAAGAAAAACTGTCGAGAAAAATTTATGCTAAGGTTATTCGTGGGTCAAACTAGTTTGCCCTCAGTCAGGCTACAAGACGCTTTTGGCACAGAATACAATACACCATATGTGCTACATATGTTATACAGATCGAGGTTTATGCGTACAAAACCACACCACCACATACATACATAATAATCAAATAGTATTCAAATGTGTAGTGCATAAGGCAATACAATTGCAAAATGGCGACAAGTGGTCTAAATTGATTCTGTAGCCGGCAAGCTGAGAAAGAGCCTGTCGGTCCACTATAAAAATATAGAATAAAACAAACCAACTATGATGTTGAAACGTCTTCGTACCTCTTGGTCTTGAAAATTCTCAATATACCGATCAAGGCCAAGTTTCTTTAATAATTCTGACAAGTCTAATGAAGAAAAAAAGTCGTTTCATTGAAGAAAACGTTTTCAAAATGGATTAAATTCTTATACGAGCAAGGTTACAAAACTTAAGAAAAGTTTCTTTCAAAAAAAAAGAGATCAAAGTCAGAAAAGATGAGGAAAGGAGTGTGAGTGCGTGAGTAAGAGTGCGTGAGAGTGCGTGAGTAAATGAGAATGAGAACGGGAGGAAGGAAGGTGAAGAAAGAGAAGGGAAGAGAGAGAGAGAGAGAGAGAGAGAGAGAGAGAGAGAGAGAGAGAGAGAGAGAGAGAGAGAGAGAGAGAG
>RDPX01000145.1:695439-709655 GCA_003991215.1 Morbakka virulenta
TGCCTCTCTCTCTCTCTCTCCCCCTCTCTCTCCCTCTCTCTCTCTCTCTCTCTCTCTCTCTCTCTCTCTCTCTCTCTCTCTCTCTCTCTCTCTCTCTCTCTCTCTCTCTCTCTCTCTCTCTCTCTCTCTCTCTCTCTCCCCTCTCTCTCTCTTTTCCTCTTTCTATTCTGTGCCTCTGCCCTTTACCCCTCCATCCGTGTCCCTTCTCCTTCCCCTCCCCTTCTTTCCTGTTTCATTTCTCTAACAAAAAAATAACAAAAAATATCAAAATTCGTACCAATTTCTTAAGAGCTGATTCAGGCATCGACCTTGAAAATCCGAATCCACTCCAAGCACTTGTTGGATTTCGTATTTCTCCAAAATTCATTGGAGAATGCATCACTAAAATGAAACGCAGAGAAGTAAAACAATGTCACTCTTAATCGGATTTATTAAAAGATAAATACGTAAATTTGGACGGACCTGGCAGGCACCACTAACGCCTACTGTACTAATACCTTTAATAAATTTAGATAAATACATATAGACGTCAGCGAAGTCCCGTTTTGACCCAACTTTGTGTACCTTGTTCAATTTATCCGACAATTTTTAAATAACAGAACAGTAAAATACACATTGACATAAAAACTACATGTGTTAAATCTAAGTATAAATTGTACTTATTTTCTGTGTTAGAAGAAGAATGGCAAACATTTGAAGGAGGGCAAAGTCAAAAGAACCCCTCAAATGAACCTTCTAGTTCCTCTTTGTGCCAGTAGTAATCTGCGCTACATTCTTGCATGTACTATTATGCATTAAAAAGTTCTCCAACCGATAATCCTCTATCGTTCAGTATGAATATTCAATACCAAGTAGTAGCTAAATAGCTAATGAACTAAATGATTAACGTATCGTATTGGTGATGATCCAAGCTGAATTCAACTTCGAGCTACCATAGCAACGGCTTATTTGGAACTCTATTTCCAACAGGTCCAGCAGTACCAACATGCTTTTCAAATATAGGAATGATCACTATACGTGCATCAATGTATATAAAAATTAGTAAGCAAGTACTCTATAATAGCAAGCCTGAAACTTTAGACACCTACTAGATTTAAGGTATAATAATTTTATGTTACACACTTCAGTAGTAATCAGGAATAAAAATAGCCGACATTTGGTGAAAATTTGCTTTACTAACTTAGTGTCCTTATGCAGAAACCGTGGGCTGAAATTCAAGAGATACTTAAAAAATACTGGCATTGGTTACGTTTATCCGTGTCCTGGAACTCAAACTCTGAGGGCATAGTAGGGTCCGAACACGAATTTTGGTATAATAATTAAGAACTATGTATGTCGTCCAGGTTTGAAATGTTACACTGTTAAACCAAGCAAAATGAAGTATAGCATTGATTAATTAATGAAATAAAACAAAGTAGTTTTATTACTACTTGCTAGTATCAAAATAGTAGTTCAGCTGATACAGCTGATTTAAAACTTGCCTCGTGTAGCCATTTTCTTTTTCTCATCGTAATTTGGACCCTGAAATAAAGAGAACAAATTAAATGAGACTGTCAATGATTTTATTCTTAAAACTTAAAAAAAAGACATATTCTTCAAACTTATACACAAAGATTGCGATATTTTTCATGGTTCATTGAATGCGCAAGAAGACACGCGCATGTGACTGCTGTACGTGTATTGTTTCCACTTGCTTGTTTCCATTCCACTTAGTGCGCAAAGGTTTTCATGACACACTAATTCTTTATTTGGCGTATGTTTAGAAGGAAATATTTTGGTTCCACAACGATTTTCACCCTCGTAGCTTTTATTAAACAATATCTTAAGTGCTGAACTGTCCTTAGAAGGCTTAATTCCCTAATCTATTCCAATTTCAGTTTGCTCCATTTAAATATCAATAGCTTCCATTCATATTCTAATTAATTTATCCCTTTTTTAACCCCGTTTTTAATTCTGGCATTTTTTCTCTTTTATAGTATGTCCTTGGCCAATAGTGGTTATTTCTGTTTTGCAGAAAAGAATTTAAAAAAATTATTTAATGATTTCTATAGCGAAAAAAGCGATTAATAAAGCGAAACAGAGAAATTGCAAAATAAATACACCGAGGTAAGCTATAAAGCATAATATGTACATTACTGGACAAAGACATTCAACTGTTCAGCTACCATTGCAGTTGACCATGATGAAGGAAACCCATTCAGTTGTTCCAAGACATCATTGTTTTTTTTGTTATTCACATTTTTCACTTGCTTTCCTTCATATTCATGGAAGTTGGAAACCCCCCCCCAAAAAAAAACACCCGCGCTTACAAAGCCACTACGAAAAACAATCCAAGGTCACTGTTTCACACCCCTCCCCTTAAAATAGGGCACTGGTCGGCAGCGGGAAGCCCAACATATTGATAAACCATGTAATGTCTTTTCCTGGTGAACTGTTTCCGCTCCATAGAGAAGAACGCATTCCAAAGAAGTGACGAAAACCCTGCGGTTCAGATTTTGGTCATTGTTTGAGTCTCCCCCCCTCCCCCGCCAAATTTTTACTCTGGAAGTGTCTTTCACGTGAGTGGCCTTCAGACTTTGATGTCGCCTTCTAGTGAAGCAAGATGAGTTTCCAAGTACTAAAGTCATTAGCAATCGCAAACATAACATTACATATTATATTGTAAAATATAATATAATATAATATAATATAATATAATATAATATAATATAAAATATAATATAATATAATATAATATAATATAATATAAAATAAAATTAATATAACATAGCATAACATAACATATAATATTATAATACATCAAAATAAAGTTAATACTCAAATGCAGTAGCACGATACAATAATAATATAAAAAATCCAACAGGGCAGATTACGTAACGAACAAATAGCCGTAAGCTACAGATACCAAAAGTGAAGACCGGTTGGTTAAAAAAGCAGTGTCTAGTTGGATAAGGAGATGGGGGTAGAATTTCGTCGATACAATGNTAATATAATATAAAATATAATATAATATAATATAATATAATATAATATAAAATAAAATTAATATAACATAGCATAACATAACATATAATATTATAATACATCAAAATAAAGTTAATACTCAAATGCAGTAGCACGATACAATAATAATATAAAAAATCCAACAGGGCAGATTACGTAACGAACAAATAGCCGTAAGCTACAGATACCAAAAGTGAAGACCGGTTGGTTAAAAAAGCAGTGTCTAGTTGGATAAGGAGATGGGGGTAGAATTTCGTCGATACAATGATATTAAAAGGTTCAGTGTATTATTGCAAGAAAAATACAAACCGTCAGGTTCCTATTTACTGCCAATCTCTCAATTCTGAAAAAAAGATCAATGCATTGACAATAAAACTGTCTGACAATTAAACCCAAATAATTCCATGAAAGAAAGTAAAACAACTTTTAATGCCTACGTCTTAATATCAACAAACATAAATACAATCTCTTACAAATGATGATTTAAGCTTATGCCATTTAAACATAAAATGGTGTGACAGAAGTAGCGTAAGATATTTTAATTACCTCAGATAATTCTAATTACGTCACGTAGGACGTCTATGAAAATAATGCCTTTCCTGTTGGTTACTTCATTTAAATAACTGATTCGTTCGTGTATGATTCTATAATCACTATTACTATCCCTGTTACTATTTGCTGTGTCCTCATCTCTTTATTATATGAGAAAAAGACACACACTTGTTATGTCATAGTCAAGTGCATAAATGCTGATACGTCCTATTGAGTCGCAGTACCTTTCCACTGATATGCTTGTGTTGCCTTGTAGCAGGTGTAGTAGTTATGCCTCTGTGTGTGAAGAGCTGAAATTTTTGACTACTCTCTTTTCATTAAGGAGGGCATTCACTTCATCACAGTTATCACTAAACCAGTCCCGATGCTTGGTCACTCTCATTCCGAGAGTATCACACCCCTCTCAAAGATGTCTTGAATCTTCACCAATCACAACATGAGAAATCTGTTTGGTCAAAAGTTGATCTCAAAGCATCTCTGTAAGTGATGCTTTGAGTCGCCTTGTAAGTCGCCTTGTGCTTCTCCTTTTGGTAAAATAAGGCGTTGGTTGTGACCAGATTGAGTTCAGTGTAGATCTGGACCAACAGTAAACCATTTGAATTGATGCTACCAATCCCATAAAGTCCAAAGGCTTCCAAAGATATCACCCAAGATGACTACATTTTCACCTTTCGGAATGTCAGTAACAAGTGTTCTAATTACAGAACAAAAAGAAGTGATACCTTCCTCAGGTGGTACAAGTGTGGGTGAATAAACCGAGAGAAGAATCAAGTATCTGTTAGCATTGATAGGAATCTTCGGAATCCTTATACGCTCATTCACAACTACAGACTGTTCAATTTTGTTTACTAACATATTCTTCACTGCAAAACCTACACCAGTTTCACGCCTCTCTTTCTCTGATTTGCTAGATGAGAATGTGATGTACACTGACTCAGTCTCTATAACTTGATCTTCTCCAGCAAAGCGGGTTTCAGATAGAGAATCAATGTCGACTCTATATCTTGCCAGTTCATTAGCTAAGATAGCAGTTTTACGCTCAGATCTTTTTCCATCGTCTATAAGTGTTCTCACTGTCCAAAAGCAGAGCTGAAGTCGGGGTCTTACAAAATCTTCCTGTATTTCCCTTCCTGCAAATAGGGACATCCGTCAGCCGCAGGAAGCCGACCAGCAGATTAAACAGATTTTTAATGACAATTTTCTACTCCCCTCCCAGTTTTGGGTGACCAGTGCTATCCCAGAAAAGCTGCTCAGTCACAAGAGGCTCCACCGAAATACACACATGGCTTGGGTGGTATGAAATGCGTTGTTAGGATAAGCCCCATGCCGTCCATGTGCAGAATTGTGACTATATATTTCCAGCCTGTCAAGCCTACCTGCGTCGCCACTCCTCCGTCGCTACTGGACTTTCGAACTGATTGATGTTGAATTCATACATTCATACACATACATAGATAAATACATACAAGAAAAGGCAAAACTATGGGTACTAATTACTTCATTTTTTTCAAATGTGTTAACAAACACAGGTAAACAGAAAATTGTGAATATTAAATGGGCTACTTCGTGTCAATACAACTTATTTGCTAATGCAACTGTACATAAAGAACCATGCAATTCAAGAGGGAGAAAAGAAACAAAAATTAATAAGATACGATACAAATCAAAGGAACTATTAATGGCATTGCGTTTTAGCAACATTGGTCAGCAAAATACAAAATACGAAAAAATGCGTATTAATTACTCACAGCGTTGTTGTTTTTGAAAGGCTTCCACTAATACTTAGGTCACTTTGAGAGTCATTTAATCCTGAATCTGGTGAAATATTGTCACTGCTTCTGCTGGGACAAAGGAAAACATGCATGTGGAATAAAAANCCCCTCTCAAAGATGTCTTTGAATCTTCACCAATCACAACATGAGAAATCTGTTTGGTCAAAAGTTGATCTCAAAGCATCTCTGTAAGTGATGCTTTGAGTCGCCTTGTAAGTCGCCTTGTGCTTCTCCTTTTGGTAAAATAAGGCGTTGGTTGTGACCAGATTGAGTTCAGTGTAGATCTGGACCAACAGTAAACCATTTGAATTGATGCTACCAATCCCATAAAGTCCAAAGGCTTCCAAAGATATCACCCAAGATGACTACATTTTCACCTTTCGGAATGTCAGTAACAAGTGTTCTAATTACAGAACAAAAAGAAGTGATACCTTCCTCAGGTGGTACAAGTGTGGGTGAATAAACCGAGAGAAGAATCAAGTATCTGTTAGCATTGATAGGAATCTTCGGGATCCTTATACGCTCATTCACAACTACAGACTGTTCAATTTTGTTTACTAACATATTCTTCACTGCAAAACCTACACCAGTTTCACGCCTCTCTTTCTCTGATTTGCTAGATGAGAATGTGATGTACACTGACTCAGTCTCTATAACTTGATCTTCTCCAGCAAAGCGGGTTTCAGATAGAGAATCAATGTCGACTCTATATCTTGCCAGTTCATTAGCTAAGATAGCAGTTTTACGCTCAGATCTTTTTCCATCGTCTATAAGTGTTCTCACTGTCCAAAAGCAGAGCTGAAGTCGGGGTCTTACAAAATCTTCCTGTATTTCCCTTCCTGCAAATAGGGACATCCGTCAGCCGCAGGAAGCCGACCAGCAGATTAAACAGATTTTTAATGACAATTTTCTACTCCCCTCCCAGTTTTGGGTGACCAGTGCTATCCCAGAAAAGCTGCTCAGTCACAAGAGGCTCCACCGAAATACACACATGGCTTGGGTGGTATGAAATGCGTTGTTAGGATAAGCCCCATGCCGTCCATGTGCAGAATTGTGACTACATATTTCCAGCCTGTCAAGCCTACCTGCGTCGCCACTCCTCCGTCGCTACTGGACTTTCGAACTGATTGATGTTGAATTCATACATTCATACACATACATAGATAAATACATACAAGAAAAGGCAAAACTATGGGTACTAATTACTTCATTTTTTTCAAATGTGTTAACAAACACAGGTAAACAGAAAATTGTGAATATTAAATGGGCTACTTCGTGTCAATACAACTTATTTGCTAATGCAACTGTACATAAAGAACCATGCAATTCAAGAGGGAGAAAAGAAACAAAAATTAATAAGATACGATACAAATCAAAGGAACTATTAATGGCATTGCGTTTTAGCAACATTGGTCAGCAAAATACAAAATACGAAAAAATGCGTATTAATTACTCACAGCGTTGTTGTTTTTGAAAGGCTTCCACTAATACTTAGGTCACTTTGAGAGTCATTTAATCCTGAATCTGGTGAAATATTGTCACTGCTTCTGCTGGGACAAAGGAAAACATGCATGTGGAATAAAAATTCGGAGAGTGAAGTGGACTTTGCTTGAGCGATTTAGTCTTACTAAATGTTACTAAATGTTACGTTAATATAATATAATATAATATAATATAATATAATATAATATAATATAATATAATATAATATAATATAATATAATATAATATAATATAATATAATATAATATAATATAATATAATATAATTTAAAATTAATATAACATAGCATAACATAACATATAATATTATAATACAATAAAATAAATTTAATACTCAAATGCAGTAGCATGATACAATAATAATATAAAAAATCCAACAGTGCAGATTACGTAACGAACAAATAGCCGTAAGCTACAGATACCAAAAGTGAAGACCGATTGGTTAAAAAAAATTCGGAGAGTGAAGTGGGCTTTGCTTGAGCGATTTAGTCTTACTAAATGTTACGATATGATTAATCAATGGGAGCGTGTTCCTTTTCACTGACAACAAGTTAAAATGCCACTTATTAATATGTAATCATGCTATCGTAAATGATAGCTGTCCATTTTCAAACATTGCAGGAAACGTATCTGGGGTACGGATCAAGCAAAAATCTTCCCCCATTCAGTTTATTAACCGTTACTTTGTCTATGTTAACATCAGTCTGGAATAAAGTTTTCACAAAAAATCTACATCAAATCTAGACACTGTGCGACTACAAAGTAATTTATGAATAAGGTAAAGCTTCTTGTTATGATATTCATCCATATCAAAGACTTCTTCTATTATTCAGTTAAAATGTCGTTAATGCTCCACCGGTATAATAGAAGTTTTGCTGTAATTCAGGTCAATAACGTCTGAAGCAATATTCTCAGCATGTGCAATATATCTCTAAGATTGGGTGCACAAGTACAATAGCCTGACTTACCAATCAACACAGGTTGTTACTTCTCTTTTTCAAACGAATCCAAATAAATGTAAAGCCAATATCAACAACTTACCTTTACATTCTACTTTATTCATCTCTCCCTTTCTCGTACATCCCTCATTCTCCTTTTTTCCCTCTCTCCCCCTTTCTCCACCTCTCTGTTCCTTTTCTCCCCTACATTCTCTCTCGCGCCTTCAATTTTTTGTATTTTGAGTTAATGTCTTTCGTGTAGTAAGTAAATGCACTCAACAAGGGTTTAATACAAATGCAATAAACTTTATTAAGAAAATTCTTGTCTTTATCAACTCAATGCAAACCATTGTTGAAGGAGCTTTATCATGTACGTCGTACGATATTTGCGAGCTTTGCTTAGTACAAACGTTAAACTCATGACATGATAAAGCTTCCACAGCTATGATTTCTCTGAGCTTTGCTTAGTAAAAACTTTTTTTCGACTCGTGACACAAACGAGCTCCTACATCTACGATTTCTCTGCACTTTGTTTAGAAAAAAACTAACTTTCAACTCATGGCAGGATAAAGCTTCTGCACCTACGATTTCTCTGCGTTTTGCTTTACATACAGAAAACGTACGGGTCAAGACATGACATAGCTTTTACAAAATATTTAGACTTTTAGACGTTATAATGCTCCAACATCTATTTTTTTTAAAATAAAAGGATCTTGCTTAAGTTCACACAGTTACTTTCTTCCTACCTTCAAAAATATTAAGTAAAAAAGCAAAATATTAAAATGCCTAAAACTATAAATTGTTGTATTTCGTGTGAGTTAGATAAGTTTCCTTAAGGTCTGCTTTAATTTATGCAACACTGAGCTAATGTTTTTTGCGGTTACATTATCAAAATGTATCAAATGTCAGGTCCAAGTATATCGATTTACGTCGTCCAAACGTTGTTTTACGGTAGGCAAACTACATATAATGTGGAAAATCCCCTATATTCAAGCAAAAAGAAATGCTCTTCTGTAGAGTCAGTCTTACAAAATTAACTTCCTCGTTACATTAAGGTACAAACTATTAATTTCTGTCAAAATCGTAAAGAAAACCCAACTATGAAAGGGCATAGACATATAAGAAACCTACAACCGAAGGCAGTAACAATTTTTCGAAAAATATCGATTTGAAGTACAAGAAAAGCTTCAGTGAACACGAACAATAAGTAACAGGAATAGATTTAACTTACAAATATGGCACATTGCGAACCCCTGTAAGCATCGTTATCTTCTGTTTTGATGAATTCCATGAACTGTTTGGTGCTGCATATTGAGTAAAAAGACGACAAATAATTGTTACGTAAATATATTCATGTTATTTTTCATGTCTATGTTAAGGATTCATGCTATCAATTGTTATTTTTGGAATTAAAAAAATACGTTTTTTTCAACACAACTTGATTAAAAACGTTTTTAAATGGCAATCGCTCGTTATTGTAATTTAATTAAAGTAACGCTAAACAATGCAATAAAACGGTTTTTTTGCGTTCAGCTGAAAATCGCGCTTCAGCTAAGGCATCTTTACGTATCTAAGGCCAAACCAGAAATGCGGAAAAAATTTCGAAACCAAACTGCTCAAAGTAACTGGTTGATCTGCTTTCCACTTAAAATGCAATAGCGGCAAATCATATTCAACTTTCGGTATCTCCTTTTTGTATGTATTTAGTTAGTTAGTTAGTTAGTTAGTTAATTAGTTATTTGGTTAGTCAGTTACTTACTTGATTAGTTAGTCAGTTAGTTACTTGATTAGTTAGTTAGTTAGTTAGTTAGTTAGTTAGTTACTTACTTACTTAATATCAAGTATTTATACAGGTAAAGAAAGTTATTTTACGCAGTTTACGCAAAAGTTTCTGTTTCCCAGTGGGTCCTGCCGCCAAGACGAATTAACATATGGTTTTTAATTGTATTAGACAGCTGTCACAAAAATGGGAGCCTTCCTTCAACCCTCTCTTTTTCTGTCTCGGCTGACTCACAAAAAGTAGTGAGCTTTCGTGTACTCTCCTTAGTTTCCGTATTGTTAAAAACCCACTTGATTCGGTTTTTCCTATTTGGGCATCTTGATCCACTGTCTACAAAAAAGTTTTTGACCAAAATACAAGTAATTTTAATTGCAATGTTCCAATGTTTTACACAAAAATAACACTAGAAGAGGATGCGGAATTATAGGGAAAAATAAGTGTATAATGAAAGTTGTATGGAAATGGGTACAAAACAGCGATTATGGCTTTCAATCGTCATCCCCTCTACCAAGTCATCAATATGGGAGTGGAAGCTTTCTTTCAAAATATATTGTGATTACGACAGTACCGATTTACCGATAGCTCATTTGGTACAGATGGTAGGCCAGAAAGATATAATCACTTTTTCACACTCAGCTCGATGCAATTAATTTTTTTCACTTATTTTCATCAAATGTTTTTATGATGCGAGCGTAACTGGTGTCCCTTTCCAAATTCAAAGTCACCTGCTTTCCTTGTTCCTGGGTAGTTAAATCTCGCTCTTCTTGACCTTCAAATCTATGTTACTGGGGTACCAGGTACATCTAACAGTTAGCCTTTATTAAAAGATAATGTCCAATAATGCAATGGAACAAACCACAAGCAGTGTTTTTTACTATTCCTTATTATCTAATCAACTGACCAATGGTCCTTCCAAATTTAGAAGAAGTGCTCTTTGTCTGACACCCCCGATAACAATTATGAGTTGGTTGTACAGTGATAACAATGGAAACTGGAAGTTGTGTTTGAGGACCACACATTTATAACTTTTCCAAAAAAGCATTAGTTCCGTATTCCAATCACAGGCCGTAAAATTCTGATAGAACATGGTAAAGTTTCCGTGGCAACATTCTTATGACCAAATTTCTTTTTCAACGGAACCTCCGATGCATGAAGAATTTTGAGAATTTTGATTTATGAGTGAGGGAGGGGGAAGAGAGGCAGGAGAGAAAGAAAGAAGGAAACAAAGAAAAAAAGAAAGAAAGAAGGAAACAAAGAAAGAAAGAAAGAAAGAAAGAAAAAGAATAAAAGACAATTTACCTCCTTTTTTTCTCTGTGTGGGTACATATATATATATATATATATATATATATATATATATATATATATGTGTGTGTGTGTGTGTGTGTGTGTGTGTGTGTGTGTGTGTGTGTGTGTGTGTGTGTGTGTGTGTGTCAACCGACATGTCATATGTCTTCAATTTGTTTCACAATAACTTTAAAAAAATCTGACTTGGTCTACATGTATTCACTTTTGCAATCATACAAAAAGTGACTTTGTATCTCCTATTAGTTCGTTGTAAGCATCATTGATAAATTGCTGCAATGTCACAAAGGCTTAAAAACACCATATCAAGTAATAGAAACGGGTTCTCTTACAAGAACTGTATATTTCTGAATTTTCCATAGGTGCAATTCCATTCGGACTCGATCTGGCGAGCTAAAGAATATAGATAAATAAAAAATTATTTAAAAAATGAAAATGAATTGCATTTTTATTTAGATAGGAATGTACGTTATTATGGCTCACAGAATACTGTTCTTTGATTACTATTGTATAAAATGACGTAAGCGACTCCCAGTGGATGTCGCCGCCGGCCAAAGAAGGAAAAGGATTCTTAATTAAAATACGTCAAATATGCTCAAATGACTCAAACGTCTGCTGTTATCTTCGCTGGTAGTTCCATACGAATGAAATGTAACCATTTATTAATACGATGGATAGTTGAATAAAATATGCTGTGCAAAAGTTATTTAAAATATATAAATAAAATAAGACTTTTTTTAGTTTCCTAATACGAGTTAAGCATTGGCTCCTTTGAAATGCACTTCAACAGAAATGAACTACAGCTTGCCAGTAATAGTATCGGGATAGCATTAAGATACCCCCAAATTAGCTTCCAATCACATCTACACCTCTACTGACATAGATATGCAAATCAAAATTGTTACGTACGACCCACTCTCCAGTTGAAGTAATTAAACTCATTTTTAATGAAAATATGCTTTAAATCACTTTCAAGGTTCTCATTCGAAATAATAAGAATAATGTCGGAACCAGCCTTTGAGTCTGCAAATTGAGGTTCCAATGGAGTACTTGCTACTTGTCTTTGACTTTTAATCAAAGGCAAAAAAAACCCCAAAGAAACACACAAACCCACCCCCACTTCAGAAAAACATGGAAATGGGTATGGTCACTATTGTTTGTTACTCCAATTGGATTAGTTTATACAAAAATCCGGATGTGTCCATGTGCGTTTTCGGTTTGACCTCTTTCATCTTCTCTTGGTATTTAATTCAAAAAAAATAAGTAGTTTTTGAAGGAATATCAAAGTATTTATTGAGGTGAAAATCTGAAAATCCTTCAAAAAGTCAACCAGACTAAAAAAAATTCTTATTTAAAATGTGTACGTGCTATCTGACGAGAGCCAAAAGTTGAATAAAACACGTTTTTGCGAGTTAATGCGCACTTTCTGAGATGTCGGATTGAAACAATAACCAGACAGTTGAGGAGCCGTGGTATAATGGTTACTGCAACTACACCATAACCAAGAATTCCGGGTTCGATTCCCCGAGCGGGCTTCTTTGGAAATTCACAAAAGAAAAAGCCATTGGTTGGCGTCAGGAAGGGCATCTGGCCAAGAAATTCCTCATTGCCAAAACAAAGTCCCCGTAAAGGGCACCGTCAGAGCCCTAGTTACTGGGGTAAAATGATGTTAAAACAAAAAAAAGACAGTACAAGTGGCTTTGATATCGCAGTTCTATCGTTTTATGGTCTCCCTCAGAATAAAGAATCCCCACTAAAAACAAAACCAAACCAAACAAGAACAACAAGAAAAAACAAATTAAAAAATACAACGGTTGATAGTCTTTAAAACTATAGAATTTACTCACAATTACATCTGGAAAAGAATTGCTTTCCGTTCTTGGATGTCCAGGAACTAAAAATGCAAGAAAAAGACGTTTTGCAAAAACTAACAAAGCAAACAATATTCTGCGGAAAAACAGACAAAAAACAAAAAAACACTCCCGACGACTAAAAACCTGAGCACAAAGCGTTTTAGGATAATGGGGAGTATCGTTCCTCCGGGTCACGTGCCAGTGTTAAGCAATAGTGGAAACTGGGTTTAAGACCAACCTTATATACCCAAAAGTCCAAATTAAATTTCAATAATGGAAACTTTTTATCTTTTCATCTGAACATATACAATTACAAACCTCACTAATAATAATAATAATAATAATAATAATAATTAAAAATTATATTAAGTATACAATTGGCAAAAGCACTGATTTCCCTAATTGTAGAATGTGTGGAGAAAGGAGAGAAACAGTAAACCATATCCTGAGCGAGTGTAAAAAGCTTGATCAGAAAGAGTACAAAAGACGACATGACAAGGTCGCTAAAATTGTCCATTGGAAGCTGTGTGAAAGACTGAATCTTTAAAGAGCCGAGAAATGGTATGACCATGAACCTCGACCAGTATTAGAGAATGGAGGCCACAAACTAGTATGGGACATGAACATCCAGTTTGACAATGTCATTGGGGGACGACGACCAGACCTCGTAATTATTGATAAAGTTGACAAATCTGCGATCGTCATCGATGTTGCCATTTCCCGAGACACCAGGAAAATTGAAAAAGAACAGGTAAAGATTGACAAGTATCAGGAAATTTAAGAGAAATCCCAAGACTTTGGAATCTGAAAAAAGTTAGTGTTTTTCCTGTTGTCTTGGGGGTTCTTGGGAGTGTGACGAAAAATTTTACCACTTAATTGGAAAAGATTGGGATTGAGGTCAACATTGTCGAAGTCCAGAAAACAATACCATTGAGAACAACTAGGATTTTGCGAAAGGTATCAGAGCACTGAAAGGGAAAGACTATGATGAGAGACCTTTGGTTACTGGTTGTAACCGGGTTTCTCACACCGAGAAAGGCTTAAGATCAGCCAGTGCATTAGTTGCAAATTGAAGATAATAATAATAATAATAATAATAATAATAATAATAATGGAAACTTTTTATTTTTTCATCTTAACACATACAATTACAAACCTCACTAATCAAGGTAGTTTGCATTCGCTTGCCTATTTAACAAAATCAAAATTAAATATTTTACTAACAAAATCAATAAAGCGACAATAGTTCAGGGTTGGTCCATGGTTTATTTCTACGACAGAATATGTTGTATGTGGTGCGAATGATTATGTTAGAAAGTTTGGTTGAAAGAAAGCGCTCGTGTTTGTTGTCGATGTTCAAAGCGTTGCACATTTTACTGAAAGTAATACAAGATTTACCGAATATACCTAAAGAGCTCATGGAGAGATTTACGAAACTAACTTTCGAAAAGCTGGATTGTAAATCACGAATTAAAGAACGATATTTTTCGTATTTGCGAGAAGAATTTTTA
>RDPX01000145.1:713655-724612 GCA_003991215.1 Morbakka virulenta
ATTCCACCTGTTGCATTGTCTCCACTGATCTATCCCACCAAACTTCAAACCTACCATCTTCACTCTTTCTAACTTTGTCAGGCACCTCTTCAAACCATTTCCCCGCACATTTCAACCCATACTTCTTGCACAGCTCCCAATATATTCTCAATCTCATCCTATCATGTCGCCTCTTGTACTCCTTCTGAGCCAGTACCTTACACCCACACGCAACATGCCAAACTGACTCAGATTCAATTCCGCAGATGCGACACATAGGACTAACACCACCATCCCACTTCGACTGCGCCAACCTTGTCCTCAATGCTTAATAATAATAATAACATTGTTAATCTTAATAATAATAATAATAATAATAATAATAATAATAATAATAATAATAATAATAATAATAACAACATTGTTAATCTTAATATGGTGATGATGGAGGTCTTAGTCACCTTTAAATGTATGATAATAATTTTCATCAACTTGCATAAGTTGCATACCCCATCACATCGATTTAGAAATTGGCGACTCCGCAAATTTGCAATCCTGCAGTTGTTTTTTCTTTGATTGCCTTCAAATTTTTTCCCTGTGTACCATGACTGTTACAAGAACATGGGAACTGAGTGGCCAAATATACTCCAGGTTTATGTTGTTATTAGTCTTTGCACATGCAATATCTGTACACAAATCACAAGGGGCTAACTTATCAAAAGATGATATGATCAACATTAGTACCAAGGAATTTGGTGCTGTATTAACATACACTGCCATCAACGGGTGCAAAACTATTGGAAATTTGTCTTTACAACGATTCCCAAATTTTGTGAGGTTTTTATCAAATTTTCGGTGTGAAGCAATTTTGAGTGGGAAGAAAGAAGATTAAAAAAAATTAAAATGAGGATAAAGAACAGTAAATTGGAGGCTAAGGGATGAAGAACATTAATACGGTTGTGGTTGGTTTATCTTAAAGTGAGGTGGTTGAGTGGTTGTAATCAGTATATTGCTTTCTTGTGGTCTACAGCTTACTCTGTTGTGATAAGTTATGCTTAAAGAAAGAATATAACCAGGAGT
Organism: Morbakka virulenta; assembly: GCA_003991215.1. NCBI lineage: Eukaryota > Metazoa > Cnidaria > Cubozoa > Carybdeida > Carukiidae > Morbakka > Morbakka virulenta. The sequence continues at coordinate 714,715 of RDPX01000145.1, forward strand.
TAAAACTGTACATAGGTCTTGGAACTAGAAGATTTAGATCAAGTTAAGGCAACTTGAATCAACAAGGCTAACTGAAATGGATAAGTAATAAACAAGTTTAGTTTACGTGTGATAAGTAAAGTTCTTTAGCGTACCATCATCAGGACCAAAGTCTGTTGAATGCGACAGATGCATTAAATTTTCTTTTGTCTGCCCATCCTGGAAAGTGTCCTTTGCACTCGAGAGCTGCGTGGCACTGCTACTTGGCTTTAAGGCTAGAAGTAATGAAATCAAACGGATTACAAAAAAAAAATAGAAAAAAAAGAAAGTATTTTATGTCTACAGTATATATTTTTCTAAGAAAAAACAACTACCTATATTAAGACAATGATAAATTTTTGCGAAAATAAAACCATACTGTCAATGCAATCAAATCAAAAGCTCCATAATGGACACTATTACTGATGAGAAATGGATCAGCATAGTTGTCAATCTTCTCAACCTAAACCTAACATTGGGATTCCATAGCCACTAATGCCTTAACCAACACTCATCCAAATACGAGCGCTAACCAAGGCAACCGTAAGGTACAAATTTTCCGACACCTGAGGATTCCAGCAATGATAATCCGGATAAAATGGGAACTTAAAGAATGTCAACTGAACTGCAAATGACAGCCGGCTACAATCAGTAATTTTAGGCCTTGCCGAAACTGTGCGATTCTATCAATGTATCTTTTCACCTTGGCAGCTTTTGGAACAATTTGTTGCCCAATCATGAGTGCCTTTCTTTTTGATGTTGCATTTTCTTTCCACTCTTTTTATTTCTCCTTCTATTTCAAGATTATCCTGGTCTCTTCTCTTTAATTGACTTAAGCCTTTCCTAGGGCGGTTGATAGAGTTTTCGATTCTTTTCCAACTGGTTTCATGGTTCTTTTCGTTTGCAGATAGACGCTTTACTCCAAACATCTCTAAGAGTCGCTAGCCAGCCAGCTTTGATTAGCTTAATCGTGTCCTGTCCAAACGTGCTGCAATACTTTATCAAGAACTAAAGCTTTCTCCTTCATTTTAATTCCTTTATTCTCCCCCAAATTCCTTCTAGTCTTCATTTAACTTATCAGGACAGGAAACGGTATCAGACATTTTTGTCTCTTGAGTGACTTCCCTCTATTCTCCTGGCATACGTTTTTCCTCCGATACTTCTAACATTGCTTCGTTTGCTATTATTCTAGTAATAATAATGATAATAGTAATGATCATAAATTAATAATTATTACTGTTTAGGTTTTCCTTACTGTGCCTAACGGTCCTATGATGCTCAGAATAATGACATTTCTTGGCATTGCCAAATACTCTTCCCGTTTCAAATCTTGATATTTTTCAACCTTATCCCTCTCATTATCTTTTATTCTTGTATTAAATGGGCAGGCGACGTCCACAGTGTAGCATTTTCTGCATTTATTACATCATATGACTGTCTCTATTTGTTCAAAAAACCTTGTTTAGCTGTTTTGAAACACCCTGTTTTGTGTAAACTGTTCTATTCTGCTCTCACATCTCTTTAGCTTTGCTGTCCTTGCTGTAACTCCCTCTTTAACTTGTTCTATAACAAGATTCAAGCCTTTCTTTTTCGTTCTATATTGGTTGCACGTTAAATAAATCCCCCTTTCCAAAAAAAGGCAGATAAACTGATTCGGAAGAATAGCCAGTTAGAGGAGTGAGGAAGATAAATGTGAGACCAAGATAAGTGTAGCTTGCAAAAGAAAGTGACAGGCGGACTGTATAAAGGGAGACAAGAAAGCGCACAGATTACAAAAAAGAAATGAGGTCAAGGAGGGAAACTAGGAAAGAGGAAACTCGAGCGGCTGCTACCAAGCCTCAAATGGACTAAATACTAATGACGAAGAAGATAAACTGAGTAACTTCCATAACGACGGCATCTTCGCATAAGAAAATAATTATTTTCCTTGTAATGGTCAAATATCTAATATTTCATTTACTTTTGATACCACATTTCATGAATAGATAATGAGGTATTAAGGAAATGATGACAGGTGATCTTTACAGATGTCCTGAACATGTCAGGTAGTAGGCAGTGAAAGCCTGCTTTCTATACGTATATTCAAGAGACCCATTGATATTCAAAAGCAATTAGACGTATTCACAGTTTCACTCTCTCATTCCCATTCAGACATGAATTTCAGGTGTTAAGAATGGCACATGAACAAACGAGGGATAATTGTAAAGAAATTAAAAAATCCATCAAATCTCTGATCTTCATGGAGGTGTTGAAATACGGCTTTGAAATAACCCGATAAAATAAACTTGACCATAAAACTATATATTCTTAAACCGTTCCTCTCTCACCCATGGAATTAACATCCAATTCACTCATGCCAAGAATAACGTGGGTATATCAATGTTTTCGTGCATATAGACCAAGATCTCAATTAAATTCCGAAAATTACTCACAAACAGGATGTTCTTTTAACATAAAGATAAAATAAAAATAAGAACCCTACATATCCAAGCTTTAAAATTAATAGGGCTTGTCTTTTTTCAATAGAAATAAATCAACAATTTCGTATATTGCTTACAAGCTAACACCATTTTTTCGCCACGTGCTCATTAAACAATCAAAAGCAATCTTTATACACTCAGGGTCTCTACGTTTGAAATTTACCGTCAAAACATACATTTATTCATGAAGAAGTGAATAATGAATCTTTCATTACTATTAAATTTATGACTAACCAAATGCTGTTTATGGGCCAGTACAAAATAGTTTCACACTTTTTCTCTGCACAATAATTCTCTTCTATACAATAATTATCAAATCAATCAATTAAACATGTTAGTCACGGATGTACATCAAAAACCGAGACATATATTCTCAATTAATTACTTCTTAAACCTACCTGTTTTCTCAACAGTGGCTTCCGGACCCACGAGTGAATCCATGCTGTGTACTCTCATCATATGACTTTCAGATGGCGAACGCGTGGAGGGCAGCCCATTTTCAGCTTTCAAACCACACGAAGATGACAAGGGCATATTATTTGTGATCCCGCTGTTGCAATGAATGTTATTACTCTGAACTATTCGGCCATGTATTGCCAGCGCGCCTTGTGGCAAACCAGAAGAACTCGAAAGAGATGAATTTGATTGTCCTTTGTGAGTGGCTGAAGAAACGGAATTACTTGGTAACGATTCATGTTCCGTAGTGGGTGCCGGCATAGGAGGCTGTGGCACCTCATTCGGTAGGATATTATAACTGCCAACCAGACTGGCCAGTGATGGCATTGTTCCCGAGGAACCTCGAACAAAGGGTAAAGGACTGGGAGATTTAGAATTTAACGGGCTATTAAACGGACTTTGAGAGTTAACACTCAACGAAGAGAATAGACCCTGGCTAAGTTCTCGAGGAGGCACTGGAATACTAAGGGCTCCAAGACCAAGTCCATTTCGTTGATATGGTGAAGTCCGTATTGGTGGCACAGGCAAAGACCCAATGGTTGATGGCATGGTTTTTGGATCTTCGTCTAGTAGATGTACTCTAGCAAGGTACATACGTCGAGCATTTTTCTCCACACTCTTTATAATAACAGACTAAAAAGTTTAAAGAAAAACGTACAGCTGTGAGGATATAAACATTACACAAAAGTTACAAAAAGAACAGATTAACGAAATACTTTAAATACTAAAAATAAAACCATTTTTACTGATAGCACAACAAAATTATATATATATATATTATATATTATAATATATTATATAGTAACGTTGAAAAGATAGAACTAGCATGAACCTTGAAGACAAATGTATACATATAGAAAATGAAATAAAGCAACTGACTGGCCCAAACGCTTACTGTAATAGGTAAATATTATCTCACTCTAAATGTAGAGCCATAATCGCTACCGCTAGATTTAATTGGTTACCACAAGAATCCCAAGGCCAATCAGGAAAGCTCTTTCAACTTCAAAATTTACCCCGGTCTGTTTCTTAAGGTACCAGATTCATGCATAAAAACACGGCTTGTTGTTTCGAGACAGGATTTTAAAAAGATGATGAAGGCTAAGTACCCTCGTTATTACATGTAGAAGAAGTAACTGATAAGAGAGAGCACTATCCTGGATCCCAGATACTCAATGATGGCTATTCCATACCCACTAACTCGCGGCAAGTCGAGTCACACACGCAAGGGTGTCACGTTGATCTGATGCTATACCTGTACTACTTATGCTATACCTGTTTTAGAAATAGCATAAAAATGCTTAAGCTAATCAAATTTTAAACTTCAAACTTAGAAACTTCAAAGTTAGAAAAACTATACCCCCGTCTGTCCCTAAAGATATCATATTCATGAATAAGGTAACACTTTTTCCGAGAATGGGTTTTAAAAAAGGTAGGCCTGGATAAGTACCCGTCATCACATACTGGAGTAGAAACCTAGAGATATATGCAAGGTCCTAAATTGTGCAGTTTTGCAATAGAAATAGCCATTAATGATGCAAGAAGCATGGCATGTCGCCAAATACAAGCAAATTATTACTTGGAATTCAGTTTACCATAGCTTTTATGTTCTGTGTTCAAAATAAAAACCATCAATTTGAAAAAGCTCACCTATGATGCTTGATAACAAAAATAAACAGGCACACGCGCAGTTTATCCCACAAGCAAATACTCAGCCTGATCTCTACATATTTTCATACATTCGTTTGCATCATACAAGAAGACCAATTTAAGGCTCGTGTCCTACCTCGCCAATAAAGAAAAAAACTTTTACGGTTTATAGAAGTTATTAAAACCAGTGACATACCTTACTTCCTTGACGTGGCTTTGCTTTAATACTGATTAGAACATCCATATCCTCCATTAATGTATTGAGAATCACTGATTACGAAAACAAATTATGCAGTTATAAATAATTCCAATAACAGCTTTTACATACCCATGCACGGATTATACGACATTATTTGTACATTTCAGCAGCCTCAATTTCACTGAAACCAGGAGGTTCTTGATTAGATCTTTTACTTGGCAAATACTTAAATCTTACTAACTACAAACACCACTCCCACCAAAAAAAATAAAAATGGTTAGCACCAGGAAAAAAATTCAGCAAAGAATTCCTCATAGTTCCTATTAATACCCTAGAAGGGCGCTGTTGTGATGCATTTAGCTCCTATTAATTCTAAGATAACACTTCTCAAAATTTAACGTAAAAATCCTATCCTATACATGTAGCTGCAAATAAAGCTGTTTCTTTTACACCCTAACATAAGCAATAAAAGGGGTATGCTGTACTTTTTCGCAGTTAGTATTCATCTAATAAATTTCTGTAGCAACTGTAGCAAGACACATAAAAAGAAAGTTTTGCGTCAATAATCAAATGATAAAAAGGTCTGACAGTAACTCCGTACCACTTCTAGGGAATGTATTTTAGCGTGAATTGAAAAATTGAAATTACTCAAGATGGTAGGGTGACAAATGTAAGAGGGTTCATCTCCAAATTAGAAGATACTGGCTTTCCCAAAATACCATAGTCCTTGGTTGAAGAGTTTGCTGATTATGTGGGCCTTTTTAAAAATTGCAATCACAACATTTTGCACGGGTTTTCCAGATAATAAGCTGTCTAGATTAGAAGATAGGAAATCGATGCCAATGGAAGGTATCAACCAACTAAACTGTTGAAGAATGTCATGGAAGGAGCTTTAAACAAAATACTATTAAGTTTTTAAAGCTAAGAAACATTTACCAGTTGTGTTACATTAACCGTCAACGACTGCTCAGTGGCAAAAACCAACCTGCTTATGAATGCCTAAACAAAACAAATTCCGAAAACAAACATACGTGCTAGTAACAGCAATAGTATAAGTAGTAGTAGTAGTAGTAGTAGTAGTAGTAGTAGTAGTAGTAAGTAGTAGTAGTAGTAGTAGTAGTAGTAGTAGAAGTAGTAGTAGTAGTAGTAGTAGTAGTAAGTAGTAGTAGTAGTAGTACGTAGTAGTAATAGTAAGGAGTAGTAGTAGTAGTAGTAGTAGTAGTAGGAGTAGTAGTAGTAGTAGTTGTAGCAGTAAAGCGTCAGCCATCATCACCACACTACCACTGATATGATGACCATGGCCAATTTTCGAGAGAAAAATTAAGGGTAACTCTAATATGATTTTTAGTGTAACAACTAACGAGAAAAGTAATTCTTATTCATCGTATGGTAAAATGCCCTGCAAAATGTTAAATATGTTTAATATAGTCCAAGTCATAGTTCTGAATAAGGTATTTGATAGTCATACACAGTAAATAGAGCAATACCAAAATGGGCAAACCATCAAGCACATTTGCACAACCTACCTGGGTCTTCTGCTAGATCATTATCGTCTTCTTTAACATCAAACATAAGAACTAACGGTAAGCATTCCTGAAAAGAGAACAAATGAAATATTTTTATCAACGACATTGTTTAAGAATAAAACGCGCTGGAGCTTCCATCGCAGCTCGTTTTTCAGCAGTTTCATTGGATAGCTTCAAAAGCTTATTTACTTGCACAGACTGCTGGGATATCCGCAGCTTCTTGTTCTTATGCTGCTAAATACCACCACCATCATCACCATAAACAATATCATAACCATTATATAGCCTAGCTGTTTATGAGCAATATTGAAAATTACTTAACAGATCCACTTTTATATAACAATAGTTATTTTCAACAAATGAAAAACATCAGAGAGTTTTTAAATACAAAATACAGGGAAAACGTAAAAGAAGATCATTAGTCACTGTCTTCAATAGCACAAAGTTTATTAGAATCATGGATACTCCAAATATGTTTCCATTTAAAGAGTTTGATAACAGCCCAACCATGTAACATAAATAAGAAAAGAAAAGCAGGTGAAAACATGTAAAAAAACTGCGCTCAAACGCAATTACCAGTAATTCACATTTTCCTTTTTTCTTTGTAATTCTTAGTTTTCTCCTTCAAAATTATTTTTTCAACCGGACAGGAGCAAATGGTGATGGGACTATACGAAATTACCCTATTTGGGGTTTTATTAGCCTCAGTATTTCATTAAACCAGTCNAAAAAAAATAATAGAAGTATTAGAAGTAGTAGAAGTAGTAGAATAGTAGTAGGAGAGTAAGTAGTAGTAGTAGTAGTAGTAGTAGTAGTAGTAGTAGTAGTAGTAAGTAGTAGTAGTAGTAGTAGTAGTAGTAGTAGTACGTAGTAGTAATAGTAAGTAGTAGTAGTAGTAGTAGTAGTAGTAGTAGTAGTAGTAGTAGTAGTTGTAGCAGTAAAGCGTCAGCCATCATCACCACACTACCACTGATATGATGACCATGGCCAATTTTCGAGAGAAAAATTAAGGGTAACTCTAATATGATTTTTAGTGTAACAACTAACGAGAAAAGTAATTCTTATTCATCGTATGGTAAAATGCCCTGCAAAATGTTAAATATGTTTAATATAGTCCAAGTCATAGTTCTGAATAAGGTATTTGATAGTCATACACAGTAAATAGAGCAATACCAAAATGGGCAAACCATCAAGCACATTTGCACAACCTACCTGGGTCTTCTGCTAGATCATTATCGTCTTCTTTAACATCAAACATAAGAACTAACGGTAAGCATTCCTGAAAAGAGAACAAATGAAATATTTTTATCAACGACATTGTTTAAGAATAAAACGCGCTGGAGCTTCCATCGCAGCTCGTTTTTCAGCAGTTTCATTGGATAGCTTCAAAAGCTTATTTACTTGCACAGACTGCTGGGATATCCGCAGCTTCTTGTTCTTATGCTGCTAAATACCACAACCATCATCACCATAAACAATATCATAACCATTATATAGCCTAGCTGTTTATGAGCAATATTGAAAATTACTTAACAGATCCACTTTTATATAACAATAGTTATTTTCAACAAATGAAAAACATCAGAGAGTTTTTAAATACAAAATACAGGGAAAACGTAAAAGAAGACCATTAGTCACTGTCTTCAATAGCACAAAGTTTGTTAGAATCATGGATACTCCAAATATGTTTCCATTTAAAGAGTTGATAACAGCCCAACCATGTAACATAAATAAGAAAAGAAAAGCAGGTGAAAACATGTAAAAAAACTGCGCTCAAACGCAATTACCAGTAATTCACATTTTCCTTTTTTCTTTGTAATTCTTAGTTTTCTCCTTCAAAATTATTTTTTCAACCGGACAGGAGCAAATGGTGATGGGACTATACGAAATTACCCTATTTGGGGTTTTATTAGCCTCAGTATTTCATTAAACAAGTCAACTGAACAAATCTTGAAAGGGTGCCTGTTGGCCCCCTACTCTTTCGACTAAGACATCAGGAATCAAACAGTATTACCCAGGAACGGATTTGCCATTAGAGCGACACGATTAAAATTTTTTTATTCCGCTTGAATTTTTATTACCATTACCATTGCCAATACTGGACAAAGACGAGGCCCTGATAATGCTTCGACTATTACGAAGCGATGTGCACAACAAATTCAATATGGGATTGCGCCATCCAATCGGGAAAAAGTGTTTCCAACTGTTTAATTTCTCTAGTAGTTCCAAGGTTGTCATAGACAAGGTGGTAGTAGGGATGTTTCCATCATCTATTAATCAATCTACCCGAGCTTTGCGCTCTGGAGAGGTCTCTCCAGCATCGCTATGCAGCCTTGACAAAACACGGAAAGCAACAGTTTACCCGTTATTTTCACAGATACACCCAATGCTGCTTACAAATCAAGACCAAGAATGATTCTAGAGTGTGCTGGGGCTGATGGATGCCTACCAATTTTTCTGGTAATATTTGTGCGAGGTCTAACTTTTTTAGAACAAGCATACAAATGTTTCAAAATAGTAATTGACAAAGCTGGATCCAAAAAGACAAAAATTTAAGTAACAGTTATTTCAATAGCCATTAAATCAAGTACAAAACGAAAAAGTACGCATTAAACCCATATATGAGCTGGAAGAGCACGTTGGGCAGAGTAGTATGGTCTAAAAACATACCATTAACTGAACTTTTGCTGTTATTGCTGACTCTACTGTTCCTGTAATACAGACGGTACTTTTTGTCCGCCCTTGGCAACCATTAGGATCTGGAAACTGGATGCTGTTAAAAAACGGAAAACATTGGTCAGAAAAAGGTAAACTTGCAGCTTATTTATGATGTTGGTGTTTTTTATACTCAGTATATATTGTTTCCTACCCCAAAGTCTTTTCTTTTTTCCTCGGCTATGATTTTAACATGTTACTAACACTGTAACGGAGGGCAACCCCTGAATATTGACTGACAGTACGGTAGACCCAACAGGTCAAAATGACACAGTAAAAATGATAACAAAACAATCTGAAGATTTTTACCTGACTTCGCTACTCTTAAATTTTAGGATTCACTTGTGACAAAAAAAAAAAAAAAAAAAAATGTCGCGGCCAATTCCGTTGTCTACCAAAACACAAGTTGGCTTGTACTAAACGGCTTGGGTCACCCGGCTGCGTCCCATACTCTCAGTGATCATCATATATGGCAGAACGGAAGATACGAAGCAATAGACAAGAGGTAAACTGTTGCTTGATCATCTCCCTAAATTCTTTCAAAATACTACTTATTAAAAGCCTGCTTCCTAAACTGCAATAATACGCTTGGTTTCAAAATAATGGCGGAAGAAAAAATTGTTTCTTCTGCTTGATATCAATCCTTTGGCACCTTTTGTAGTATTGCTTCCAGCGATTACTTTGACAAGCTCGACCGAGTATGTAAACACATTGTCGCATATTTACCCATAGGTTACACAAAAAAAGTAAATAACTATGCAGTGGTAGAAGTAAATTATAAGTCAAAGAAGTTATGAAGATAGATATAGTAGTAGTAGTAGTAGTAGTAGTAGTAGTAGTAGTAGTAGTAGTAG
>RDPX01000145.1:725802-748807 GCA_003991215.1 Morbakka virulenta
TAGTAGTAGTAGTGTGAGTAGTAGTAGTGGTGGTAGTATAGTAGTAGTAGTAGCAGCAGCAGCAGTAGTAGTAATAGTAGTAGTAGTAGTAGTAGTAGTAGTAGTAGTAGTAGTAGTAGTAGTAGTAGTAGTAGTAGTAGTAGTAGTAGCAGCAGTAGTAGTACTAGAAATAAAAAAATAATAATAACAAAAATAAAAATAATAGCAGCAAAGCAGATGCCGCAGCAGCACCGGCAAGAAGGCGATATAGGCGGAAAAAACCAAAAGGCGAAGAAAAAGAAAAAATGTCGAGAATCATCGATGAAGAGGCAGGAGGAAGAAAATCAAGCTGACCACTTAAAATAACTGTTTATTGATAATCGACAGTCTTCGTCTGACTGCACCGTTCAAAAGGGAGTGTAATTAAGTATATTTTATGGATGATTATCTGTTTTTTACATCTCCGCATTGGACTGCGGTTTTTACCAAAAATATTCGTCACAGACAATATAGTACACAAGTCGATTTGGCCAAATCTGTGTCATTTACTGATCCTGGTCTCTCCTATGTTGGATTATGTACCTATCAACTTTAACAGTTGGGAGATGCCGTATATTTCTAATTTTAACAACAAAAAGAACTGCAGTTTTGTCAATCATCCCTGCCCATATATTGATGGCAAATATTATTCCAAGTCATAAACCAAATGCTCTCTAAAGCTATTTGTATACACACATCAATACTTGGATCTGACTGGAGATAAAAGATATCTATCAGGAAACAATTTAATTCAATAAGGCATTTGCTATAACATTCACTATTTAAGGAGACATTATTACAACTGACGTCATTCCTAACGTTATTTTAGGATCTTGACGCCGACCGCTAAGTAGCATTTCAAAAATTGGTGGTTATTTCTATGATCAATATCAGTTTTCAAAACCACGACGCTTCTCTTTCGTCAATTTTTCGTTTTCCCGCATTCTTTATCTTTAGAAGACATCAATGCTACAAAATCGAAAATCAAAGAGCTTTTAATTTTCAGTTACCTGGCGCCAGTGTTCTGCATAATTTGTTTTATATTATTTCCATTTCGTCCAATCATAACGTGGTGGTGTTTAGGGTCAATTTCGATTTGTGTTGTCACAGGAACAGTAACCTAAGCAAGAAAATAAAAAAAATAACTAAAATAAAGATGGAAAACGAAACACGCATTGTGTAGCGGATTTTTTTCTTGGTTTTCGTAACTGTGGACGGCAAGTTTAATTCTATATTTCCATTCAAATAGCAAAGTAAATAAAGTCCCTTTTTCAAACCTTTATTTCTACACTTTATGGAAAATCAATTTTTTTAATATCATATCGATAATTCACCAAAACAAAAAATATGTAGCACTATGGCAAATGTAACACGAAAACAACTGAAACCCATCTTCGCTCAAACCAACAAAATATGATTAGCGTTGCCGAATAATGTTAAGCAAAATGTCATGGTAGGCTTTAATTATGAAACTCGAAATATGAGAAAGATGAGGGAGAAATATGAGGGAGAAATAAACAAGAAAAACGTAAAGTAACCACAACTTAATGGTCTCTTGAGTTGTAATAATAATCCTAAATCAAGCTCAAGTTTGCATTTAATGCGCAAAGCTTCTGTTCTTCTGACTTGATGTTCTTTCTCTTTTGTTCACTGAAAATCGAAGTTACAACTCTCAAACATTTAATATTTCATATACAATTTCAAGTTGGGGCGCTGGCAGGCACATGACGCTTCCCCATTCATGATACTTTGCATGAACCCGAAAACTGTAAACAAAGGCATCTTGTGATCAAAAGATAATTCCTGCCCACTTTCTTCAATGAATTTTCAGATTACTGAACNCCACAACTTAATGGTCTCTTGAGTTGTAATAATAATCCTAAATCAAGCTCAAGTTTGCATTTAATGCGCAAAGCTTCTGTTCTTCTGACTTGATGTTCTTTCTCTTTTGTTCACTGAAAATCGAAGTTACAACTCTCAAACATTTAATATTTCATATACAATTTCAAGTTGGGGCGCTGGCAGGCACATGACGCTTCCCCATTCATGATACTTTGCATGAACCCGAAAACTGTAAACAAAGGCATCTTGTGATCAAAAGATAATTCCTGCCCACTTTCTTCAATGAATTTTCAGATTACTGAACCTAAATAAAAGTAAATCTATGTTGGATTAATGACAGGCCAGTAATTAACAAAATTGAGACCATTTTCATTCGCAACTTCAGGTTTATGCTGGCTTCCACTTTGTTACTAACGACACCTGTCAAGCAATCATTATGTGACAAGAAAAACGGCAAGTACAGTTTTACCGTTTCTATTCCGTAAGGTGTAAAAACAAGTCAGGATGATAAAAGGATTGACCAATACTACAGGGAGGTGCGATACAACTGGACCTAGGTAAATACCTCGCTGATCACGATCGACGAAAAGCGCAAACACCACAAGGCTGTCAACATTATTTAGTCACCTGTGCGAACAAATGGTCAGAACATGCCCACGTACTTGTCAAAAAAGGCTATCGGAAACAATGTTTCTGAATTTTTAAGTGCAATCAAATCGATAAATTGTAGAAAATTGACCCGAAACCATAGTTAGACATAAAATTTGAAGTATAATACTTGGCAGATATAACTGGTCTAGTTCATAAACAAATTTTACTAACAGAATTGAATAAATACTCGAAAAGCACAAGTTCACAAATTAGGAATGTGGGAGGTCAAAAATTATTTTTGCTGTGAAAGGAGAAAGCCTGAATTAAATGGGTATCAACAATTATACCAAGGATATTTCTGGTGTTGACGATGTACCACCATCACTACAGGAAACGTGAACAAATTCTTTTCTGAATACTGTCTATCGATATAAAGAAAAGTTCTACGATTCTTATAAATGACTTTGATCTGCATGTTTATTCCGTACATCATAAAGACACACGACTATTACTATTACAACTTTAAAATAATAATAATAATAATAATAATAATAATAATAATAATAATAATAATAATAAATTTCTTATTTCTTTTAACCTCTTCTTTTTTGAGTAGCCTATACGTCCAACTTCACGGTAATTGATACTTTATACCGTCTCGCTCGATTACAAAAGTAACATATTCTTATTAAAAACATTGCACTTTGATTTTATGACTTGAAGGTACATGAAGAAGGTACAACTTGTACCAGAAGTGATAAATGCTTTTTGTATTGTGTCAAAAAAATTTTATTATCGAGTGAATAAATTGGATGTTACTGTAAGTGTGTGTTTGGTGCAAATACTTTATTAGACACATCTAGAATTCTTTTAAAAGTGTTGTAAATGTAATTAAAATTAAATACTGTTTTCTCCTGGTCATTTGTTTTCACCCATCAAACAGAAAATAAAACACCAGGTTCCAACAGACCAAGCTTGAAGTAAAAAATGTATTATAATAAAAATGACAATAAAAATATAGTAACAATGCCAATGATAATAAATGATCATAATAGTAAGAAAAAGACGATGAAAATGATGATAATGACGATGATGATGATAAAGCATGAACAGAAGAATTGAAGAAGAGGAAAAAGTAAAGGAAGAAGTCTGTGCTAGTTTTCAAAATAACAGTACAATATGGAGGCCCAAGGTAAATAAAAACAAAAACGGTAAAGACACCAATAAAAACCGGGGAGCATCTTCCAGCGGTAAGCTCTGTTAATTACCCCTCCACAATTATTTTGGTATACCACCAGGTTTTAAATTGTCTGGTAAGTGTAAAAGTCTGTAACGCAAACTGTTTAAATCGGGATCTAGTCAACAGACGTAACTTCATCACTGACAGACAATCTGATTTAAGAGATTATTCTAACAAAACCAAGGCCTAATGCATGATTACTTTTTATCAGTGTATGCCTTTCTTTGCGAACATCGTAAATACTAATACAAAAATTACAATACCAGCATCAAGGGCATCTACGATCATCGCGCAGCAATTAATGGCCAACAATGAAAGTCCTAAACTTTAACACTTCCATTGTGCAGAATCTGTGATCAACGGTAATTAGCAGCAGCGGGTTACCCTTTCATCACGCAAGCGGGGAAGCGGCTATCAACATTTTGTTGCGGAAAGCATATATGTCAAATGTGTCAGTTTGAAACCATAAATGGGATTAAAAGGACGATTGAAACTACATAAGAGTGAGGTGATCCATAGAGTGGGGTGGCCAATAGGGCAAGGTGGTTCAGTTACAGAAGTTCGGCTAAAAAGGAGAAAAAGGAAAACTCAGGACCGAAAAATATGGTCTACTAATGCGAGGTGGTCTACAAACTGTAACAGTTTGCAAACGGAGTTCTACTGTATTTTATGCTGGATGGTGAATTCTTACATTGTGGTGCCTGGAATATCCCATTTCACTCTTTACATTTTATTGTCCAGGTAGGTCCTAGGTGACCACAGTACTCTGCCTTCCTTTGCTACGCTTTATCTCCATTTGACCGGCACAGCTGTTTTATTTAAAGAAACAGGAAACGTTTAAAATTTCCCAGAGAGTGATAATATTGAAAAAGTATTGAAAGTATCAAACTTGAATTGATTCGGGGAAAAAAGAAACGCAGGCAACACGCTTCGTAACTTGTAAGCTGAAAATACCATATTAAAACTACATTTGCATTAATAAGGACCTCAAAAAAAGGCTTACCGGCACTGTTCCAGTCAAATGTTCTAAAAGTCGCATAATTGCATTCTGCAAATCGCAAAAAATAATATACACAATACATATTATTTTCAACTTTTACTAGTAATAAAAAAAATCAATAAATAATAAGGACGACATTACAATACTGTACAGCTCGAGTGATAGAGCTAGCTAGCTAGATAGATAGATAGATAGATAGATAGATAGATAGATAGATAGATAGATAGATAGATAGATAGATAGATAGATCGATAGATAGATAGATCGATAGATAGATANGGCAACACGCTTCGTAACTTGTAAGCTGAAAATAACATATTAAAACTACATTTGCATTAATAAGGACCTCAAAAAAAGGCTTACCGGCACTGTTCCAGTCAAATGTTCTAAAAGTCGCATAATTGCATTCTGCAAATCGCAAAAAATAATATACACAATACATATTATTTTCAACTTTTACTAGTAATAAAAAAAATCAATAAATAATAAGGACGACATTACAATACTGTACAGCTCGAGTGATAGAGCTAGCTAGCTAGATAGATAGATAGATAGATAGATAGATAGATAGATAGATAGATAGATAGATAGATAGATCGATAGATAGATAGATCGATAGATAGATAGATAGATAGATAGATAGATAGATAGATAGATAGATAGATAGATAGATAGATAGATAGATAGATATGATATGATAGTACGGTATAGGCTACTAAAAATCTGTCAACATTAACCAAATTAATCAATTTTTAATTCTGTAACTGTACCAATACAATATAAATAGAAAGTTATATATCCCTGTGTCTAATCTTCTTGCATAAGTAAACAAAATAATGCTAATCATATCTTTTCTTTGTGGGTGAAACACATTCTGCATTTGATCCCTAATTACATTATTTAAATAATTTTCAAAAATGTAAATTTATGCCTTCTCCGTCTCTTCCTCCGTTGAAGGTTTATTCAAAATGATCTTCCCCATTCCTTCTTTCCGCACACAAATTCACAATATTCGTCTCGTTTTGTTCTGATTTTGCTTCCATGTATAGTTACTTTTTTAACTGCATTATAGAAAAAGAAAATGATTAATCCAACATTGGTACTTACTCTAACAGCAAATGGATCAGAATGAAGTCCTCTCACAGTCCCAATAAATCCAAAAGATCTTGGGCGCTATGGAAGCAAGAAAAATGTCTTATACTTGGGGCACATGATAAATAAAATCTGACGATGGCAACTGTCATTATCATGCCATTGACCACTTCAAAGTCATTCACAATGACAGGTGAATGGCTATGCCACTGAAATAAATGCTCTTTATGCAAATGGTCTGACAACATTCCATGATTTAGCTTGTTAAACGTATGAAATACATCATCAGGGTCAAGCCTAAAGCCTGGCTGACTCTTTAATAACAAAACTACTTCTGAAGATATCCCCTTTGCTTTTATTTTATCTAATTTACTACCAGCTCGATCGGAAATTTGAATTAAGCTGTACGTGATCTATTCGAAGGGATTTCATTGTTTCCCATTAAATACCCTTTTAATAAAAATTTCTTTTTAATTCAAATGTAGGGCATTATATTCTATGGTTTTAATACCAATCAGGTGCTAACTGAAAAGACAACTATCAGAATAATCTTAGAAGAAGAAAAAAATTCACCAAAGTAAAAGGAAAAGGGTACAATCAGGCCATTTTTCACAATGATTCGTTCCATGCCTTTTTTCGTCTGCATATATGAGGGGACGAGGCAAAGCACAGACACATCTATTAAACGTTTAAAATGTCTATTTACCCAGAGAAAAATTATAAATTCTGATGTATGTTTGCTTTCTGAATATTTACATTTATACATTAAGTATTTTTACCACTTTTCTATACAGGTTGCACCTCTCTTCCTATTTCATTCTAGTTAACAAATATTACCCCCAAATCAATCATTAGTCAAGAGCAGTGCTTAGTTACACAACTGATCGAATTATCATTGGAACCCCCACAAATGGCTGCAGTTATCCTGGCATTTTCATTACGCAACAAAATTTACAATTGTTAAAACGCTACATTAACCAGGAATTTTTCCATTACTAAAAAACAAATTACAAATTTGCTATCAAGCATTTTATCACCATTATCATAATCATAACCATCATCATTATCATCATCATCATCACCATCATCATCACTGTTTTAAATTTTAATTCCAAGACTTCTATGACATCATCCTAATGCACTAAATACTCTCTGCATTAGAAATTAAACCCAGTTTTACATTTCAATTTTCGTTTTAAGCTGCAATTTTGAGTAAGATGTTTGTTGTATCATGTTTTTTCCCTACAAATGTATGTAACCCTACAAAAAAATACCTTCTTTACCTCATATCACCTGTTTCCCAATAATAACCTTCCCCTGCATCCTGATTATTTCAGGTTGTTAAATGATACTTTACCATGGTTCATTGGGTAAAAATGCAGAAATTACACAGGTACTGCACCGATACTGATGCGTTGATGACTCCACGCAATCTTCTAAATGGACTCCGCGT
Source organism: Morbakka virulenta (assembly GCA_003991215.1). Lineage (NCBI taxonomy): Eukaryota > Metazoa > Cnidaria > Cubozoa > Carybdeida > Carukiidae > Morbakka > Morbakka virulenta. The sequence continues at coordinate 733,039 of RDPX01000145.1, forward strand.
TGTTACCATTTTTGACAGATTTTATCTGATTCTGGATTTTAACAGTTATTAAAGATCCAATACCAGATAACTATAAACAGTTTGCTTCTAAATCCTGGAATATGCGTTGGAAAAGCAAAAATTATACCTCCTGATCAATTTTCAAATTGTTCCTCCAGGGTACTCATGTACAAACAAAACCAAATAGTTTTTAAGGCCCTATTTACCTGTTTAAAGTTGATACTGACATTAAAGTCATGAGCAATCTGATGCACGTGAGGGGAAGTGCTGTCAGGAACGACGGTTGAGCTTGGTGGAATCTCGAACATCAGCACAATAGGAAGCAGCTTCTGTTTAAATTAATCAAAAAGGAAAACTCTTTATGATTATATATACCAAAAACACTGTTATTTGTAACGGCTACAAAAAAATACCATCGCAATCTATGGTTGAAAATTGCTGTTCCACTTGGCGTGTCAACTATGCAAGTCAAGAAAGTATTACAAAGTAGAAGGGTCTTTGGCGCCCTTGTACGAAAACGGCCTGATATGTCTTTTTAACTTCAAATGATTTGTTTAGAGGATTTTGGATTTTAGGTAAATGGAAGCCATATAAATGCAAAGGTATACTACATTAGCCAATGCTAACCAAAAAATATTACAGAGTTTTTGTTTTTATTCCTTCCTCCCTCCTTATTTGCGAAAAAAATGCACAGCATAAACGTCTAACGCTTTTAACAGATAATTCATTTAGCTCCAAAATTTCAAATGTCGTAAAGGACGGGGGGCGTCTGTATTCTCTTAGTTTCTTAGCTGTATAATATTGCATTTCAATTATAGAAGTCAACCAGCGCATTGCAATTAACACTTGTAATAATGGGAATCTTGTCACGGTGAACTCCTATCGAAGAGAAATTTCAAAAACAACAAAAATATTAGCCTTCACTTGCAGCAAAGATGTTGTAAATGCAGTAGTGGCCTGGACGCTGGCATGAAGATATTGGGATACATATACTTGCATAACAAATAACAAAACCTATAATGGCACTCACAAAAACTACAACTCTTGCTTTGTTATTGAACCTTTCCAGTAAACCGTAGCTCAAAGAACGGCAAGCAATGAACTGGAAGCACACAAATTTAGAACATGCTGTGGAGGTAATGGAGAAATGCATTTTCAAAGAAAAAAAATTACAATTGCAAATTGGAAATTTTACCCTCATTTGATCTCGAGCTGCCTCGACTCCAAGAGGAGGTCCAGCTATAGATACCTGTGGAATAGGTCGAAAGCAGAATGGAGTTAAATACAGCCCCACAATTATGAAACAGTCAACGGGTAAGATAGCAAATCTATACAGACAAATTTAAAAGCACATCAATACATAGCATAGCTACAACTCAGTTACTTTCAATTTAACAAAGGTCATTTGATCATTTGGAGAGAGAGAATGAGGGGGAGAGGCAGAGGGAAAGGCACCCAGACACAGTGACAAACACAAAAACACAAACACACACACACACACACACACAAACACACACACACAAACAAACACACACAAACAAACACACACACAAACACACACAAAACACACACACACACAGACACACACAGAGGTTTGTACTTGCTGAGCTCCACTTGCAGCCAAAATCATTTTTAATGATAATAAAATACATTTTTCTTTAAATAACTACGAAATTAGAAAACTACTTCACAACTCCACTGCTAGAACCTTGGAGATCTGTGAGTCCTCGGCTACTACTAAAGCTTTTACCCTACAACCATAATTGAGCGGTGAAGTCTACCAGTTTTCTAAAAACTATTTACTTATGGTTACACACACCCTCAGGCTTGTTTGCAAAAATTGTATAATCAACTCCCTGAAAAACAATTTTTTGGCCCTCTCCTAGTCAATTTTACCTAATTATGACGTCCAACTGTCCATGATAACTTCGTTAATGCCAAAACTTCATGGAAAAAATCAGATCGATAAACGACCCTGAAATTACTTTCCCACGTTTGTTGGCAGTTCTCTACAGGCTTCTGAGCAGGTCAAACTTCAACAAAACAGTAATAACAACAACAAAAACAGCAATCAACAACAACAAGCAAACCATCTGAAATTCCTCTATTCGCAAAATCCATCAATTTAACCACCGTTCGCTTCTGAGTGTGACATCGGCCTTTTGAGGTAAGCGATTTCCTTGTACGACTTCTTCATACAAGTTTATGAAAGTGGGTAAACAGTTTTATCTAAAACACCTCCAAAGGTCCGCTTTCCAGTCCAAAAAACTGAGGGCACCGGGAGTAGGTGAAGGGCGACAGAAATCTAGGAAGACAGCCAAGAGGAGGCAGAACTGTCACATAAATATTAGACAGTTATCACCGGCAGGGTTCCTTTTAATCGTAAGTGGCCATGCATTAAAACCATTTGATAGGCAAATGCGTCACCCGTTAGAACTCCAAGACAAGTAGGTACGACCATCATACAGCCTATTTCGCTGCAAATACAATCCTCCTGTGCATTAACCGATTCACCCTAAGAAAACCCTGCCAATAACATCAGTGGTTTACCAAGTATACAGGGATGTCATTTCACGGAAGTTGTATACATTATTGAACAAAATACGTTTTAAAAACGGCAAAGGATAAAATATGATATTTTTGTCGTATAGTATCGTAAAAAAATACCTTTAGCAAAATAATACGCATTCGTATTGAGCTGTTTCAATGAAAGATGAGTCTGACGATTACTTTTTTTCTCTCAGTGAAAAAAATCCAATGTAAAATTAACAGAAGTGATCTCATAGGACTGCGCTTACTGCACATAAAATGGCACCCGTACAAATTTTTCTTACCCAATGCAACGACCTGTGAGAACTCTGTTATAACGGGGACTTTCATCAAAGAACAGTAAAACATATACTTGTTTTCTTACTCGTAAACTCGAGTTCAACGTTAACAAATGCCTCCCAATCCAAGAAATGTTCAACAGATCGTCTCAGATCATAAAATTTTTTATCTATTACAGACTTCACATCACTCATAATGTGCAGTCGTTCTTCCGTTTCAATCCTATTTCATTCTGCATCGCTATTGGATTTTGGATTTAATATTTTACTAGCAATTTTGTCCGAGATTTTCAAATATAATCTTCGTGGTATTACCAGGGTCCCATACGGTGCACGCATAATAGGTCTCAAATAATTAGTTTAAAAGATCTTACATACTGTCGACCTTGCTTCGAAACGGTTCAGTATTCACATTCATAAAGAACATCAGAGAGGACTACTGCTTCCATTATTCATCTTTTAGTATTAACACCAAAACAAATAAACCAATATATACACATATACACACAGGTTCTCGACCTTTCATCATCATCATCATCATCATCATCATCATCGCTAATAAAAAAAATTTAGCCTGCATCTAACGGAATTGACAAGCACTCTTTCAAAAATCAATTACAGCGAGACCTTTATTCACAAATGCATTTTGTGGATAAAGTTCTCGCAATGTATAAAGTATTTCTTTTTTTTATCAAAACAAGAAATGTAAAACTCTTTTTCAGAACATCACACAAATAAGCATGGTGACTCCTTGAAAATAAACTTCTTAACGTGAACCTCTCTGTTTCAACAGTTGCTTGGTTGTTCAATGCAAAAAGAACGGCCCATTTATCTACAAATGTAAACAATTAGTGATAAATTAAAGGGCTTTTCTGTTATGGTGCTGCCATTTTAATTAGGGAAGGGGATTTGGTCAGGTGTCAAAATTATCGTTTCCAGTCTTGTTAACGTGATTAAAATTTCATGCTTCCCTTCAGTAAGGCATATCAACCTGGGTTTTTGCGGAATGAAAAAACAAAGCACTAACCTGATTGCTTTTGTCTACCGATGTTCGATTTGAGTCAGGGAAATGTATATGGCAGCCAGTTTCCTGCATTACTAAAACATCAATAGAAAGCAATGCGTAAAAGTGATGAACAAAACGGTAGCAGTGTGACTAGCCTAATACTTGTTACCACGACTACCTTAAAAGTGTTGTCGTATTTCCATTTCCAAAAAACCATGCTTATTTTCTTGATTTTTGGGAAAAACTTTCATAAAAAATATCAACACAGCATTACCGCTGCTTAATGGTACAAAACAAATAACTAAAACTCAGACATGCATCTGGATACATTTATCTAAAAATACCCATGTTTATGACATACGCGCGCGTGTGTTTCTGTAAGGAGGGTTAATAAGTTAAACTGTCAACTTCAAGCCTAAAGATCAAAATTGATTGGCGTATTTTCCATTCCCCAACGGTAATTGAAAAACTAATCGAGAGAAACCTCAGTAGTATTTCGGGGACGAATTAGCTACTGCCACTTCGCAAAATGTGGAGTAATTTCAAATTTCAGCAAAGCCGAAAATAATAAAAACGAGAAGCTTAATATTTGCTTTTTCTTGCTCAAGAGCTTTGTTCGGATTTGTTTAAGAAGCTGGTTTATTTCCCAAATTCGGATCTTGTCAAGTTATAACGCAAAAAAAAATATTATAAAAACAAGCGCAAAACAATAAAATCACACACCAAAAAAATTCCTGTCACCTGTGCTTGCCCTTTTAAAATTATTGTTACCACCTATCTTGCATAATGGAAAGACCATAATTAAATATCAACACGCTATTATTTCACAAAAAAATAGCAAACTAATTCATTAAACAGCCAAATATGCAGTTCCAAAAATACAAGTGAATGTTAAAACAAAATTTAACCTTTTTTAATGCTGTTTCCTCCTTTTCCGATGATGTGGGAATGATCCGTAAACGAAACATCCATTTTCAAGGTGACCCTTGAGGTCTACACAAAACATGAAAAATACAATGATATCAAATTACCACACCCTACAACATTCATTCTATGACATCAAATTATCCGCGCCCACAAAAGACACTACCATTCAGATTCCAATACGACGAAGTGCAAACTGCTGCATTTCGTAGAACAGGAAAATACAAATGGGCTCTTATCTCTGATATAAGCTATTATGAACCACTAAAAGAGAATACAATGAAAAAAAAATTACGGATTATTTTTATCTGCTGCCAAACCTTGCAAGGAATGCCTACAGTGTTAAGGTTTGAATGACCCGGTTTCGTTCCATTTCAGAAATGATCTGAAAACAAAAAATTATAACTTTGGGTGTGTTATCAAAGTAGGCATTGTCAATTAGGTGGATTAACAATTTTTTTATGAAATCTGCTTGCGAAAACAACATTATTCTTAATTAAATATCTAAAGAGAGAAATATTATATATATATATATATATATATATATATATATATATATATATATATATATTTATATTAAATAAAAAACAGCTCCTGATTCATGAATCATAAGGGGATAAACTAGAGTCTATCCTTTCAAACGAATAACTATACAGCATCGCCCAACTATCTTTTGGCATTTAAAGTCCTTCATTGCTGGCGGTAATTAATACGTTCTCAAGATTTATCAGATACAGATCTTAACTAAAGCTACTGAACATCAAACTAATAAGTACACCGTCTGCGAACTATGTTCTTGCAATTTAAGTCCTATATTGCTGGCGACCAGGCCACGCTCCTACAGTATATGAGATACGTATCTTAACTAAAGCTACAGAATTTTAAGTGAATAAGTACTTCGTCAGTGAACTATCGTCTGGCATTGAAAGTCCCTCATTGTTAGCAATCAGTAAAACGTTCTCACGTTATATCAGATACAGATCTTTCAAAAATAAATACACATTATTGTTTCATCCTGGATAGTATGTGTCTGAAGTTAGTGTTCAGCAAACCGCGACAATTTTTTGTATCTATATTAATGCAAGAACCTGGGATTACAAAAGCGGGAAATGATTAACCATCAGCAGTGGGATATTAACTGTCACGCCGTTCTCTTGAATATAGTTCGAGCTAGAACCATAGAAAGTTTTCCGCCAGCCCTTATTCTGACCTTTCTGTCTTGTTCGTGGCAATCAAAAGCTACCATGTGAAAGCAAAATATCGCAAACTCTAGAAATTCACTTATTTGAACAAGTTACCTCTTCCCCGTTCGTTCCAATGACAAAAAGAAGCCAATCTGCTTGCAACATATTAACACCCTCACTAGCTCAAAATGCCTTTAAGTTTCTTAAAAACTTTTCATGAAATGTTGCGGTAAGAAATGCATTACATAACGCTCAACGTTTTCTGTGATAAGTTGTACAAAAGTAAGACAATACGAGTTTAACGGAAAAGGTCGCAGGAAAAAGAAGTGTAGGAGGAAAGCGTACCATTTGATTAAAAAACCTCAAAGATTGGATGGGTGGCAAAGATGTGAACCAAACGAAGGTGAAAATAGTTGAGGCCACACAAGAACCGAGATTTATGGAAGTAATCGTCAATGTCACGAGATATGGCACAAGAAGAAGAGTAGGAAAACGAAGATGGCCTAAAAAAAGAAGAAAAAGAAGAAAAAGAACTGGTAGAAAAGAAGCCAGCAATTGCTCTTTGAGCTGGAGTAATTGTAGTTTCTATTGTAAGGACTTTTTCTGCAAAAATCTAACACTATTTTATTCTATTTTATTGAAATTCATATGCTCTCATAGCGCTCAAACGACAGAAGAACATGTAACTAGATTTTTTCAGTTAGTTGGGCAATAAAACCTTGTGATAAACAAAAGCAATTTTATCCTTAGTTCAAACGGTCATAACTCAGCGAATATTTGCAATTGGTAAAAACGCAAAATTATTTTCATTTTGGGGCGCTGGGAGTCTCCTTTCAGGCCATGTAGAGTAATCAACAGGTATTCAAAAACTCCCGAAGCCAATATGTCCGCTTGGGAGCCCACTGCGTACACACACTCACACACACACACACACACACACACACACACGTATATATGCATGTAATATGCACAATATGCAAAAAGGTATGGTCAACGTTTACCAAAAGTCAACCTTTGAAATAGGAAGGGACCTTCAACTTTGCTCTTTTTTAAGCCTTCTACCCACAGCAAGCCTTCAAAGCCACGTTAGCGCAACGGGTTGGTTTTCTTGTTGTTTTTTTCCCATAGCACTTTTTAATCTTTTCAATTTATTTGTATTTTACCCTTCCCATTTCTATCTCAGAAAACATGTATAAATTGAGTAGCACGCCACTTTCAATTGAGAAATAAATTGAGGGAATATTCTGTAGGGCATAGCCTGGATTCGAACTCCGAACCGCTAACCTTTTGCATGGTAATCCATTGATTAAACCCTTTCGGGCACTACTTCCATAATATCTGTATGTTTGAAAAATAGACCTGATGCAAGTAAACAACGTTATAAAAGCAGGTCTAGATTCTATTTGATGGGTTCTTGACCTAGGTAGGTTGAACCTTTGTAAGAGGCAAAATATTCATTGGAATATTAATATCCCGAAACACTTTTTAGCCTGATATGAATGTCACATGACTTCCATAACAGTAAATTTTCATTAGAAGCTTCCTTATATCATTCATAAATATTTTCAAAGTCGCTTGAGTTATTGTTTAATCAGTGCTTAACCTGTAAAAAATGTATGTGTAAAGGAAAATGGAGTTAACTGCTGCGTGAACATTTTTCGTTTGTGAGTATGGGTCACTTAGAATTCTTACCAAACCGTGTGGAAAAAATATCTTGACCTTGGAATGCAAGCAAATGAAAATCAGTAGAAATACATTTTCTAAAGTTTATCCCGTTCCATGCCCTGTTACCAAGTACATACAGGCGTTCATCAGACAACCTGGCGAGGCCATTAAGTTTTACGATGTTGCGATTTTAGCGGTGACTTTATAGCGATGACTTATAATGGTTGAATCAAGGTGGTTGTTTCTCCTACTTTGTGTTTTAGTAGTACTGACTTCCAAAAGTTTGGTCAATTGAATTACTTTCCGTTAATAAGATGTTCCGTTTTTTCTGTTTTAATTGCCTTCTTGAAGGCTCTTGTTTTCCCATCTTTTCTTATCAAAAGAAATAAAAAGTAACTCGATCTTCGCTTAGTAATCTCTGTTGTCTCGTTTTCATATCGTAAGACAACACAAATAATATAACATCATGGATGACGTATCTATCGGTCGTTTACTTGGATATTATGGCCATCCCATTTATTTACGAGTAATATAATTATTACCAGCCAAGTCAAAACTATTTTTATCGCCGGTTTTACTATATCACAAGATCTCTTTTTTACCAATCCATGACAAACGTAGAACTATTCGCAAATCAGTTATCTCTCTGGTCGTATTTATAGTGACAAGACCCATAAAAACAACGGAACTGTAGCACAACACCAGCCTCAGTTAAACGTGTATTGCTTAGTTTTCATCGCCTATTTCCAAATCCAGTAATTGGTCAAACCATAATAATTCCATAGTAATAGTAATAATAGTAATAATAGTAATAATAATAATAATAATAATAATAATAATAATAATAATAATAAGAAGAAGAAGAAGAAGAAGAAGAAGAAGAAGAAGAAAAGGAGGAGGAGGAAGAACAACAACAAAAACATCAACAACATCAACAACAATACCTCCACCACATTTCAAAACAACTCGATCAATTCCTCACCAAGCACGGCCGCACTATCAAAGTTTAAAATAGCTATGTCTAATTACTTCAGTGGTATGACGATAGGAGCAGCAACTCTCAAAAAGTAGCTCAGAAAAGCTAACGATATGATACGATTTGATATTCAAGATCAATGACTTCCCCTGAGTCCACCGAAAAAACCCAAAANTAATAATAAATAATAATAATAATAATAATAAGAAGAAGAAGAAGAAGAAGAAGAAGAAGAAGAAGAAAAGGAGGAGGAGGAAGAACAACAACAAAAACATCAACAACATCAACAACAATACCTCCACCACATTTCAAAACAACTCGATCAATTCCTCACCAAGCACGGCCGCACTATCAAAGTTTAAAATAGCTATGTCTAATTACTTCAGTGGTATGACGATAGGAGCAGCAACTCTCAAAAAGTAGCTCAGAAAAGCTAACGATATGATACGATTTGATATTCAAGATCAATGACTTCCACTGAGTCCACCGAAAAAACCCAAAACCATTCTGTAATTGGTAAACAATCATCCCAAAAGTTGTATAAACTTTTCATGCTTCGATGATGTGGCAGTCTCCTTGAAAGTCTTTTCAATTTCAAAAACCCCCCCTAAAAACTGAAAAAAGACACTGTAATAAATAAAATAAAAAATACAGAGATAACTTTGAGTGTCGATTTATCACGTGATTACAGCTGTGCTCGGACCTGTTAAAGGGGTCTAGATGTGTTAGCTTATTCCCTTCAAATAGCACAGTCACCCGACCCGTGATCTTAAAACTTTCACCGGGAATAGGAATCTTCTTGCCAAGGTAATTTTGGTCAAAACTATTCAACAATTTTCCAGACCTGTAGAGAAAAGTACTCTTAACATCATTTCAGTATCGCAGAACTTAATCCTCTAAAAGGGACGGAAATGTTGTTTTTTAAACAAATGCTTTAACTTTCTTACATAGCGAACGGTACAATCAAAAATGTTTTTCCACCATTTCGGGCAAACAAAGGCGGCTGGCTGATGATATCTGTGTCCTCTGGGTCACACGTTCCGAGTACATGATGCGGAACGACAGAACCTCGCATCTGTCAGAGGCAAGCTGGTGGCAAATGGATATGCGATGAGAAGGATTTTCATCAACAATATGGATAAATTATTAACAAAAAGCTTGTCAACTGATCGATGCAACTAAGCAGTGTAAAATATGGCCAGTTATCCAACCATCCAATGTCCCAACTGCACATGAACCATACAGATGGCAAAGAAAAATTACCGTGTTACGCGACGGACATCATAAAGTCACAAAATACTCCCCACTATTTTGATGTGCAGTTCCAAATACCGACCATATTTCTTGAAATCATGCCGATTTTCACCTAATCGATGAAGACAAACAGCACTAGCCGCTGTTGTCATGGCCAGCCAGCTTCTAAACTCTCCCGGTGGTCTTCTTTCTACATATACTTTGGCTTTTCTCCCGGCATTATTGTCTCAACTTATTCCTTTCGTATATCCTCGAAATTTTAGTCATCTTGAGCTGCTTTCATACACCAAATGAAGTAAGTCATCATTGTATTTACTTCTTACAGGCAGCCAGAAAATGCATATTACGATTACGTCAGCAAATATCTTGAACAAATATTGTCTGGCAGTTCCTTTTCAATTCAATTAAAATAACACACAAGAATTGAAAATTAAAACAATTGACAGACTAGACTAGTGTTTGATTAAGAATGTTAATAGTACAGCCTCTGAGATTTTGGAAATGTTATGAGTTGTAATTGCAAACATCTCAGCAAGAGTTTACAAAAACAAAGTCACTTCAGTCTTTTTCTACACTCTTGTACATATTTTATATCTATTTACTACCTGCAGTCCATTTTAATTCTGTTATTAGAAGTTCCGATAACAATGAAATCAGACAAGGGCTACATGTTGTGCTGATTACCATTTTTAACAGAATGTAATAAAAAAACTTTTAGTAGTATATATCTGGTAAGAGCATGCCTATCAACAGACAAAAATTTTTGTTCAGGAATGAATTAGAAATTTATGTTAGGGCCTTACAGTGGTCGTAGGACCGGGATTTGGGCTGTTACTTCTATGCTGGTTGTGCTTGGCCTTTTTTTGTAGAATAAAGAACAAAGACGACCATTCCTTATATTTAGAAGCCCGTTTTTGCCCTTCTTTCGTTTTAATAGCATATTTTCCTGCATGTAAATAGCACTGTGTGAGTCTGGGCTTCAAAATCACTTAAGGATTAGTGTCCAGATCCTCTTGTATAAATTCTTGCAGTCAAACGTCCTGTTGTGGCTGGACTTGCACACAACAGGAATACCACAATCAACAGTGGTGATTGTTCGTCATTCACAAGCTTTCTGATTTACAAAAAAACATTTTTTGTAAATGGCCAGTTCAAGAAAGTCATTCCTCACAAACACGAAAATCGAAGTGTGCAAATACTGCCCTCATTTAACATGCAGGGCACCTTTTATCAACAATCCTTTCTCTTCTGGAATTGGTATTAAAGACATACCAGTTAATCTCCAGGAGAAATTTAATGAGCTGACTAACGTTTCTCCTGCAGGGTAATTTTTCAAAAAATAAATCTAACTCAATTTTGGGTCGAAATGTTCAATGCTGATTAAAAAAAGAATGTGTTACCTGCAACACACTCCTGTATTGAACACTGATGAGCTGCGGCTTAATGGTTAGTGCAACTGCACCGTTACCAAAGAACTACAGTTAGCCTTATTCTCTGATAGAGCAAGTTTACGAAGGCATGGATTAGTGTATTTGCAATGTAACAACGGGGCTCAGAATTTTGAAAAAAGCCATTAGTTGTCAACAACAAAGGGATCCGGTCATAAAATTCCTCACTTCTCTAGGTAAGTGAGAAGGGCGTCGTCAGAACCAAGACAGTGGGAAAAAGGACGTTAAAAAATCAAACCTGATTAACAGTGCAATTCAAGCGTGTCTAAGCCTGGTTTCTAATAAAATTTTGGCTGACAGCTTACGCATTTTCCTTGCTTTTCACACAAACCAACAAACGAGCAATTCCATTTGCCTGAAACAGTTTCCAATCCAGCTGAAAATTGCAAAACACAATCGAACTACATTCAACAGCTCCTCCAACACCAAAGTATCTTATTCTAATGTTGTTTTGCCTGTGTTTGACTCAGCTGAAGGATTCAATCGCTTCCTCGGGGAAAAATACCCGAGTAACAAAATAATCTGGTTTTAAATATCAATCCGCATACTGAAAAACCGGAAAATGTTTTAGCGCTCTGTTTACCATCCTCGTATCACATAATGAACTTAAACAGGAAACAGTCAACTAAAGATTTACCTTTGTTTGTTTGAAATTGAATTAATTAATTGTTCTGTATGTGAGCATTAATTATATTCAAGTAGTTCAAAACGGTGAAAAAAAATTTGGCCAAGCAAAATTTAGTATACGGAAAACCCATGGTAAACAGACACGTTTTAAATTTTGGCCTGAACATGCGCATTAAAGAAGGGCTAAAGAAAAAAGCTTCAGTCAAGAAATATTTGTTAGCTACTTAAACAATACATTGGGCAATAGTCTCGACCCAGACTACAAAGGGGAAATGAATCTTATTGCGCTTCGACAATATTTTAATAAAGAATGAAACCTTCAGGAAAACTATTAAAATGTATTTAATTCTAAGTTACAATATGCTCAAAACCTTTCCGTAACACTGTTGCTTAAAACCATGTATGGTTAAACGACAGTAAAATGTACAGTTCTTAAGTTCAACGCGCATTGCATGGCATTTCTTTACATAAATGCTTTTTCTATTAATAGTAATACGTTTGATTTGTTAACGCGTAGAAAACACAAACAAGCATTAAAACTATGATAAAAGAATTATCTAAACTAAACATGGGTGGTCACAAAAATGTTAAACGTTCAGATGCTTTATAAGCATCTGGCAAAACATAAGGAGAGATAAGAATGCACACCAAAAGTTTCTTCTCCAACTTATGCCACCCTTAAACCTGAGTCGTTAACGAAACACACCCAAACAATCTGCTCATCAGATTCAGTGAACATCACACCTGCGCATATTTACTTTTAGCAAGGATCAGTTTGGTAATCTTATTTGATGCGGTCTAGTAACAACAGCTAGAGAAATCCGCTGATCTGAAATCGGGATTCTTATGGTACGAGAATATTGTGGCTATTGTGACATATTTATATTACCCAATGCAAATGTCCCATGCAACAAATGTTGCGGCAATACCCTTGCACAAGTATTAACGTGGATAACACTGCCATAAGTTATTTAAGACTGTATTTCTCTCGGATTTAGCAATTTTGTTTTTCGGTACATTGGTCTAGGGTTGAAGCTATACCCTTTTCTGTAAGAATGCGATGCAGATAAGGTAAATACAAATGGAACTACCTGTAATCGTTTTGACAAATGCCAACGCAAATAAACCCTGAGAAAAAAACACACCAACTCTTTGGAAGCTTTGGAGTCAAACTTCCAGTTTTCTAAGAGAATTCAATCCCAAAAGCATTGCAAAGATCCCTTGTTTTGTACAAAAAACGCACGCAGAAAAATATACGGACTTTTTTGCTGCTTTTTTAGAGAAATAGTACTTCGATCTCACCCTACTTAAGAAACCTTTTACATGATCTATTGGGTTTTCATTAATTAGACATTTTGGGGGATCTTCAATTCTTTAGATCTGAAGAGGAGATTTTGTAAAAAACTTATAATTAAAAGATGTAATCCTCTCTGTTTCACCATTCTATTTATAAAAAAAGTCTAGTTTTTAGGTTGTCGTTCACATTTCAAGGGGTTGGAACGTTACATTTGTACTAACGGAAGAAAATGAGATAACGAAGGAGGGAAGGAGGTGGAGAGGAGAATGAAGAAAAAGAAGATGAGTGAAAGACTGACGGAAAAAATCTAATAAAGCTATTGCTGTAGGTTTGGGAAAAGAATGGAAAACGGGAAGTGCAATATGGGTGAGAAAAAGACTAAAACCTAAATGTGCCATAAAAGAAGGACGTTGAGTTTTATTGTGGATTGTTCACCGAAGAGGGCAAAATATAGCCAACTTGTAACCTGTAGCAAGTCAGTGAAACCACTGTGAAACATTACACAATGCAGAAAAAAATATGGTGGCAAAAAAGGTCAAATGACTACTAGGCAGAGATTGGTATCTGAAAGAAGTATTCCCCAAATAGGTTGGTCATTTCTCCCTTTCTTCACCATTTTCCTTAAAGACTTATTATGGTCACCCATAATACCGCTACAAAAGGATAGTTCTTTAGCTAAATAGAAAAACACCACTATAAGAAGCTAATTGTCATTTGCCCCTTGTTGCAGGGGAGATGAAATTTAGCTTTTAAAAATATTAAAACAGTAGTAAAATTTTTATTCCTAAATATCTTACAAGAATGGCATTTCAAAGGGAGTCAAATAGGGCTGCATCCTCCTACCCATTTTGCTTGTGAACCTTTTTTCCGTCAAGGTGAAACACGCCTTTAATTCTGCCACAGAGGGCACTTCTTCATCCTCAAAGACTAAGAGTGAAGTCCAAGCTCCAGCTAAAATGTCTGCGTGACATCCTGTTGCAGGTGATCCGGCAATCACTACCTACCCGTCTAAAGATCTCTACCAGTTCATAAAAACAGGTTCCTACGGTAACCTGTCTTTATAAATATTGTCGAAGTGATTAGATCAGAAAGTCTCATACCCTTAATTTTCATGGTTGATACCTTCAATAATATAACCAAAAGTAATAGGTAAGGAACAAGCAATAGAAAAGAAGCAAGTAATAGTTAAGCGGCAAGTAATAGGTAAGGAGTACGTAATAGATAAGCAGCATGTAATAGGTCAGGCAGGAAGTAAGTAATAGGTAAGGAGCAAGCAATAGAAAAGAAGCAAGTAATAGTTAAGCGGCAAGTAATAGGTAAGGAGTACGTAATAGATAAGCAGCATGTAATAGGTCAGGCAGGAAGTAAGTAATAGGTAAGGAGCAAGCAANGGGAGTAGGTAATAAATGCGCAGCAAGTAATAGGTCAGGCAGGAAGTAAGTAATAGGTAAGGAGCAAGCAATAGAAAAGAAGCAAGTAATAGTTAAGCGGCAAGTAATAGGTAAGGAGTACGTAATAGATAAGCTGCAGTTAATAGGTAAGGAGCAAGCAGTGTTGGGGTGACAGTCACTGAACTTCAGTTTCCAGTTATTTTTACATTTCGCTAAAAATTCCAAAATGAATTATAAATCATCGCAATGTTGCGTCAAAGTTTAAATCTCACCAAAGTAACTACTCTTAAAGTTTCTCTACAAACTAGATCCCGTTGAAATTATGTAATATCATTCATAAAACAGCATTGTATTATCAAAGGTGAGCCGTGCCCTTTAACAGCCGCTAGCTGTCCTTAAAATGAACTCTTTTCAATGTTGGCCTTAGCGAGAGTATGAGACAAAGCCAATATCTATAAGGCCAAAACACAAATATGAAAACATATCCCATTTTTGAAAAAGAAATAAATTCTTTTACGAACGTAGGAGATATGCAGTGAAAAGAAAACAAGAATGCCAAAGGGTCAATACTGACTAACAGGGCAATGAAAATCAAATAATGGTTTGTTTTTCATAATTAAAAAAAATCTCATGAAGAAATAACAAAAGAGTAACACATGGAAATAATAGTAGTGATCACGGGTAAAAAAACTTGATATGTGTCAAAAAGCAATATCATGTTCTAATTTAACTTTGAAATACATCCGCTGTTGAATACAAAGTTTGGAAGTACGGTACAGTACGTAGTTTACACAAAAGAACTTAAGAAAAATTCGATTTCCATAAACTTATTTTTCCTGACAGTATAAAAATCCCAAATGAATATGAAATGAATTTATCCGTTATTGTCAGTGAAAGCAAATAACGTTTTCTACTCTCTGTCTCTCTGTCTCTCTCTCTCTTCCTCTCTCTGTCTCTCTGTCTGTCCCTCTCTGTTTCTCTCTCTCTCTCTGTGTCTCTCTCTGTCTCTGTCTCTCTGTCTCTCTGTCTCTGTCTCTCTCTCTCTCTCTCTCTCTCTCCTTCACTCTTTTTCTTTCTCTCTTTCCCCGTTTATTATTTTCGTGCTTCTCTCTATACAATTCTCATATTTGGAATATTAATAGTCAATATTATATTTATATTTATCTCTC
>RDPX01000145.1:748832-763013 GCA_003991215.1 Morbakka virulenta
ATCTCTCGCACGCTTGCGTGCTCTCTTACTCGCATACCTTCTCTCTTCCTTTCTCTTCTTTACTCTCTCTCTCTCTTTCTCTCTCCCCCTCTCTCTCTCTCTCTCTCTCTCTCTCTCTCTCTCTCTCTCTCTCTCTCTCTCTCTCTCTCTCTCTCTCTCTCTCTCTCTCTCTCTCTCTCTCTCTCTCTCTCTCTCTCTCTCTCTCTCTCTCTCTCTCTCTCTAACAATTTTATAAAACCATGAATCCTGGGAATCCCAGAGGTTTATTCACGGGTGAAGTAATCTGCAAAACCTGTCGTTGCCATATTAATGGTAGAAAATTTGTATGGTGGGATCTTTATTAACACTACTCATAGCATATACCTATATAATGTTATGGTTCAGCGCTAAACTGTAATATCATCTTGTGCGCGATGTGGAGGATGAATGACATACCACCATTAAAGTCACTTCATTCATAGCGTCACTGTCTGAAGACATATATATATATAATTATTACAGATAAATAAAAATGTTCTTGTCTGTTTTTAACTGCTCAGTTGACGGATTTCAGTGACTACTCGAAGAATGCAAGATATGGTAAGTCGTTCGAGGTTGATTGATGTGTTTCGAAGCCAAGGGCTTCCTGTGATATATATAGTTTCCCAAAGGTCGTGAATTAGTGAATTCCTGTATATACCAGGCACTTTAAGTGAAGTAAGGGAGAAAGAAAACAAGTATGTGGCAGATACGAGGCAAAAGAACAGTATATTACACGTGACCAGTCATTTGAAGAACAAACACAAGTTTAGTCAGTCAACAGTCTCCAATAAAATGGCATATACTAGGCAATAAGCTTTCCAAGTCCTTTTTAACAGACAAGTGAAACAATTATCATCGAAAAGCAAAAATACTCAACTTCCTCTGAGATACAATGTCCACAATGCGGGCTTTTACCAATGTTAACGTATCTGAAGCATTTAAGTTTCACTTTTCAAAGTGTAGATGCAATTTCTAAATTGTTTTAAATCTTCTTGCTTACATTTTCACTACGGGCAGCCACCAACTTTTACTTTGACTTGGTAAAAAGCGCCTTTTTGCGCCAATATGACAAAAAAACCCTATTTCATTGAAGCTAAGAAAGGTTTGAGGCCAAGTGTACCAGTATTCATTTATTGCGGATAAAAGCAAACTGTTTCAAGAAACTCACAATCAATTCAGATAATCAACTTCTTGCTAAATTCTCTCTAAATTCTTCTTTTCACTCTTCAAAAATTTACGGTCAAAGGTTAGACTTGATGCCATAAAAATGTTGTCGCACAAAACCAATACCACAAACTAATACCAATTCAACTTTTCAAAATTCTTATATACTCACTTAAAAACTTTTAACGGGCGTAGCTTTTTTCCCCTTGCTATCTAATCAATGTCAAATGTTTGCTATTCCGCTCTTCATGCCAGTTCAAATCTTGAATCACTGACATGACAGGTGACCTTACTTTAGATTTTCTATTACGTGTTCATTACTTTACCTCTAATCTAACTGAGCCACCATGCCTAATTAGTTTAACACTGATTGATAAGCGCAGCTACAACGAGTTCCCATACAGCAGATTTGTAGGAATGATGAGAATGTTCATGTTAACTTCCAAAAATAATAGTTAAAAAATTGATAAGAAAGATAATAGGTATTTTACCATGCAATTGTCGATCTGCGAAACAATAAAGGCTAAGAAAAAGAGTTCCAACGCGCGAGGTCTCTGCCAAGCATTATTACAAAAATATTGGCCAAATGAAAGCACTAATTAGCAATCTTACCTTGGTGTCAAGCACTGACATAATCATCTGTTTTGCTTTTTGTATATCGTCCGGTAGACCAGCTACCTTGATGTGAGGGTCTGAAAAGTATGAAGAAGAATACATAGTGTAGCCAGTCTTATTAAATGGTTTTCTCGATTAATTGAACGTTAATGTACTAAAGAGTCACAGCCTCTTTCCACAGTACAAACGGGCGTCTCTACTCCAAAGCGGCTTCAAAGAGCCAGACGCAACACTACTGAGATGTCATAGAGGACTTTGGTACTCTTGGACTGCCACAAATATTTAATATTTCCTTAGGGGTCAAGTAAAAAGAATTTAGGTCGGCTCCTAACCAACGCATTATCAAAGCATAAGTGAAAGTGTAATAAAGCATTACTCATATTCAACATGTTTCTAAATTACAAGGAAATATTTTTCCTTGATAGTTGCTCACATTCCACATTGACTCACTATTCTGGAGGTCCATTCTCTTCCTGTGTTGTTTTCTGTATTCTCTAAAATACCGTCATAACCTGCGTAGTACGGAAGGCTGACAGCAGGGTTTAATGCATTTATGCTGAAAAATTTCATTACAAGTATCTCCGCTGAAATCCTACTGGTAGCTGCAAAAATTAATGTCCATTATTTGATTTAATTTAGAGAAGAACTGATCTTACAGAAAACTGGTCAAACCAAGTCACTCTGTGCCTATTTCGGTATGAGTGCAATGCGAATACGGACGATAAACTAATATTAGACACAAAGGGCTTTTGTCATGAATGATGAATATGTGAAGATATCATGAATGAAGTCCAACTTCAGCTGGATTATAGATGAGTAAGATTTATATACATATATATATTATCATCCAAACCTTTGCTCCTGGAGACAAATCTCTACCGTTAACAAAACATTACAACAATATTAAAGCTTAGCACAGCTTGACATAATACCCTTAAACACGCTAAATCCTTTCAAAGTTCTCTCCGGTTGATAAATGGATCTAGCTGGTATTTAAAACCAGTCGAAGTCCACATTTAATTATCTTCTAAATCTATACTATGGAATTATGTTAAACCATGGCTCTATATTACAACTCATATGTGTTTTCTTTGCTTTATTAATGCGTGAAAGCTGATCAACAATATAAAAGTAGATAATACTCTATTACTTTATTACAGACACCTCTAAACACAAAATTAGTCTACCTACCGTGGAAAACAATTCATGTCTGATATTAAAAAGATAGCAAAGTAAATTTGATAAACAAAACAGGGTATCACAATAAAAAAAACAACGTTTTGTTGTTCTGAACTCAAAATGATGGTCAGTTGGGCATTCGGGTTAATTTTCCCACTCAATTTTCTGTCATTTACGAAATAAATAGATTTTCATATTCTGATCTCCTTTACGGATTAATGAAATAGGAGGCAAAAACAATTGTATAAAAAAATACTTTATGCTTAATTTTTAGGATTCTGGTAATCTCGTTCTCAGAGCTTTTTACGTACAACCTGTTGCAAGAAGAGGTAATAAGTGAATTCACAGCTTACAGGTTAAAAACAATACCACTCAATACTGAGGGCTTTTTTAAGGGCCTTATAATCTTTTCCCTCTGATGGGCATCGCCTGACCCAAGTTACTGAGAAAACGACGTTAAAACCATGTTATATATATATACTTTTTTTTCTTCTTTCTGTAACTGATTTTCATCAACTATTTCTTCTAGTTGTGACTCAATTGTTCTAATATTGTTCTTGCTTTTCTATTTTACTATTGGGGAACTAAGGAGGTATTTCAGTGTTCTCTTTTGTATGAAACAAGTAGATCAATGCTGTGGTACTGTTCCATACAATTACCAAAGTGATTCCGCAAATTCGTAAGAGGTATTCCAACATGCAAGGCTTGGAATTAGTCTTGGAAACAGTATTACTCAGTTTCAATTAATAAGTTCAGTTTGCATTTCTCTGCTACTTCGTCAAGGTAACTTGATGTTGAGTTTATTAAAAATTCGATTTCAAATGAAATATTAGCAGTCTTACTCCTGGTTGATCTGAATTCTCAAACTAAGACTTTTTGACTCTGATCTTAGTTTTTCATAAAACAGAAGCTCTGTATTCTTTTCGAGTGTGATTTTCCTGGCCGAACATAATTCGCGAGATATTATTGTTTTTAACATGCTCTTAGTTTTGTGTGGAACAGAGGCTCCGTGCTTTTACCCAATGTGTCGTAACTAGCCTGTCGAAATTCTCAACGTGAAACTATTCCTTTTGGGTTTCTTCATCGAATAAAGCCTCAGTGTTTTTACAAAGTGTGCATCTATTAACGTGAGTGGTAGTTCAAACAATGCCTCTCAAAAATTTATATACTTACGTTAATCATGAATAATATTCCAATCAACTACATTCTTCTTGTACGCATGCAAAAAAATCATTGTCCATGCGACAACCGTTCAGATTTCTCGTGCACCACTGATAAAATAGGGTTTTTTCTTGGTTTTAACAGTGACTTCGAGTCTCCATGATGCTCTCGTATCAATATAAAAACTCCTTTTATTTCAAAGTACTATTTCACGTCTATTCTCATCGTCAGCCATATTACTACATCTAAATCTTCCCATGAACCTTCCTCCCTACTTCCCAAGCATACAGGGCCCAAATTTTAAAAAAGAGATGGTACATATACTATTTACTAAATTAATTACTTTGACTTATAAATGTTCTCTAACAATTTTCAACATTCATTTAAGGTTTTAGAACACGATTCTCCTAAACAAAACAGAACTTTCGCGCTGTGCTCACCGAGTAAAAACAGGGTGCCAGTTTAGGCTGACGTGCTTACTTTCTACTTAAAAATGTCACTTTTTTTACTTTTTTTCGGAAAAAAATGTAGACAAATCCTGCTAAACATGATCGAGAGCAACAAATTGAGATGTTGACACCCTCTGACGAGTTCACTCCTATATAAAAAGCGGTACTCATTCTAATGAGAACCATATGATAAAATTATCCTTTTACTGACACTGTACAGTTAAATTCACCCCTTTTTACCGGCATCCTTTTCAAGTACCAATGTTTTCTACAAGGCATATGCTGTCAGCCAGGTCCGTTTCTTTGGACATATTTAATAAGGAAACCTTAATTCAAAAATCTCAGACTGTGAGCAACCGCGCCTGCCCCCCCCATCCCTTTTTGAAAATCTTAGCTCCCAAGATTGACGCAAACTTTCAATTCCTTCTCAGTGACTTTAGGAACAAGAATGAAAACCACTTTTCTGCAAGCAGTGTACCCATCGGGAGACCCTCGTGACTTGTTCCAAAGCAAAAAAAATTGCCACGTGTTTTGATCTGAGCTTGTTTATTTGTATTCTCTACATAATTCAAACTTCTCAAAACTTGAAACTGAAAATAATAACCCTCTACTAACGGTTTTCTTGATGTCTTTGTTTAACCGTGCTGCAAAAGTTGTTCTGGGAACTTGTTCTGGGATAGAAATTCGTTTGATTATTTGAAAGACGTAATTTAATTTTAAATGTGATCAAAAACCTTTCATCCGGATTTCAGATTTCATTTTAGAGTTATTTTTAGTTATTCCTGGACATAATTTTCACATATTTAAGTAAACATTTCACTCTCCGTTTCAAAAACTATCAGACTGTAATTAAGGTCATAATTCCTACAAAAAAAATTTTCTAAATAAATTTTCATGTTCTAAATGTATAATTTTCCAATTTCTTTAATAAGTGACAATGATATTTTTGACAGACAAACCTTGTGTTAAACTGCAGCCAGCTGTATTAGTAATCAATATTTTATAAAATCAACATTAGTTTTCCTCGGATATTTACAAGATCTATGGTATTTTCGAATATTCTACCATAATTAAGATTTAAATTTGTTTTTACGGTTGCTGTAAACAGAGGATCTATTAATCTGTCCGATTGAAAAAACACGAACCTTGAAATAATTATTGATGCTCTGTGACTGTAAACATCATAGTTAAGTTCTGTTTTGATTCAAATACTTAGTGTTAACAAACACAACAACATTATGTTTTCAACACTAGCTTTTTGTTCGACTTTTGTTTGTCCTAAAATCTTATTTTCTCTGCTGCTTTCTGTTCTTGTTATTGCTTTTGAGACCGGATCATTATATAACTTTCAGTAACGTTATTCTTTAGCAGACTGCTACATCAATATTTTTTTCATTTCAAATCACTTGTTGAAATACAAAAATTTTTCGACACATAACCTTGCTACGCTTGCATAGCAATATAATAACATTTATATTTATAAGTCCTAGTTACCCTAAGTTCTTAATTTCCTCTGGAACGAAACTCACTCATCTAGAGTCAATAGGATACAAAAGGATGTCAACAGTTTGAAGAACTAGTTCTTTGGCAATGTTTCTGCTCTCCAAGAACTGGGATTTTTATTTGTGTGGTTTTAATACATCGGTTTGAAAACATTCCACCATCCTATCATGTAGTCCCTTTGATCAATAACTATAATATTGTCTGATTTGATGTAATGAAATAAATACCAGTGGTTAATAACTTCGCACTCATGTTTTGACTGAAATTGATGAATGCAAAACTTTCCCTCTAATACCAAGTGTTGTTTTATTTCATCAGACAATCATCTTATAGACGTATGGGCAACGTAGCTGGCATAACAATGACGCTTAAATTCATAACAAGTCAAAAACAAATTACTAGTAGGCAAGAAATCTTTCGCGTAAAGAAGGGGTTTTTCGTGATGTGAAAATTACTTTGGATGCAGAAGAACGACAGCAGTCTGAAACTGCCTTGGTAATTTTCGAATTTCGTGAAAACTGGGCTTATTCGTGGTGTTTAAAAGTATGTAAGACACTTTTGGAGGCCCTGTTTAAAAGATTTTGGAAGGCAAATAATTTAGACCGCAAAATTTTGTCTAATACGCCATTACTCACTGGAGTTATCCTGGCATCCCGGTCCTGTCGAATGGCAGCGAAAAAGCTTTCGACAAAAATGAATGTGACTTTAATTGCAGTTTATAAAAATTGTAAGAAGCTGAAACTAGAGGTTTAATGAAATCCCTAGTACATTTAAGAAATTATCCATGGCCTATAATAACATATATTCTATATTAATTTCAACAATATAATTCGAAACAAAGCTATTAGCAGCACAACGAAACAGATTTAAAAATGGATAAAAGTAAAAAATTCTGTTGTTGTTGTTGTTGAAGATGATGATGATTATTATTACGATGATAATGGTGGTGATGGTACAATGGACGATGACTATAATTCAAGTAATGGGTGTGAATATTTAGCCACATAAATATAATAAAAACAATTTTACAAAGCTGAGTCATCCACAACTGATTTCACAGACTTTGCTGATGAGTAAGATCTAGTTGTATCGCAGAGGGCGATAAGCTTTTCAAATCATAAAATGGTCACTGGGTCAAGCAGAATAATAGAATCGAATGAAAATAACGCCCACTGTAACCTACTGCAGCAACGAAACGAAAAGAATACCAAAGCTGTGTGACCTGACCCTACTGTATTTCCTTAAAACAGACAAGCAAAGCTGCAAATACATATTATAATCGTATCATTAATATTTGTTTCAAGCATGTGTATTAACCTGAAAAAAATATGCCGTATGATCAATTAAAAAACGGGTGTTGAAACTTTTAACAAGTCTACCAAGAATAAATAACTCTAAAAAAGCTCCACAAAGAGTAAGCCAATTTTATAAAAATCCACAGAGTAAGAATTTTTTATAAAATCTACAAAGTTAATAAAATTTTTTAAAAATCCAAAAAGAGCAAGGAATTTTTTTACAAAATTCAAGAGGAAGGAATTTTTATAAAAACTTCAGAGTAAGGAATTTTTATAAAAACCACCATGCGTAAGAAAGTTCAAAACTAACCTTTATACTGGCTTTCCTTCATTTGATTTACTAACGTGGTTAACTGCATTTTTCCGCACATAAACAAACCAACTGCCTCAACCACGTTGTATTCCAGTAAATTGTGCATTACTTCTTAGCCACGAAAAGGGGCGTGGAGGGATTAGGCTGGTCGAAACGCATCTTTGGCAAGCCGAAGCTACGGGAAATACCAAGATGCGCAAGACTGCTGGTGGTGTCACTGTTCGAGTTGTACAGAGTAGTTGGCTTTGACAAGATTTCAGCAAGACGAAGGCACAAGTGGGTTTTCAATACTTTAGTTAACTTCAATTGTGTCCTTCCTCATTCTACAGTAAACACCGATGCTTCATCTCTTTTAAGTGGAAATTATTAGGCATGGAACGACAGATAGTTTATATACTTGATGCCATTAGTTAGTTGCGGTTCAATGGCAATGTAAGTGTGTGTATGTGTATCACGTCTGTAAACCCGAGGCACACAAGATTAGCAAGTCTGGGTACTACAATTTTTACAAGACACAATATGATCACCGTAGCATTTAAGGGTAATGACAGCGTTATTGAAGGCTTTGACGTTAAGCAGTCGAATTAAGTCCTCTTTTAAGAAATATATGATACACCCCCTCTATTCCCCACTTATACTTAATCCGCCAAGTCAGACTGTATTCCCCAAATGTCTATGTCTGGAGCAGTATTATTACTGGAAGTTTAGCAAATGTCTTGTCCAAATGTAAATTTTAAGTGAATTTAAGGTGTCGAGAAATTCTTGTAATTGCCCTTTATCGAGTCCAATATTCAAATCTATTACCGCGTATTGTAGTCTAGTCGTCAGAAAATCTTCGTCAAGTCATACATTATTCCTTGGTCAAAATTTTATGAATCTCCACAGGTTAATAATAGAACCGTCGGTATACAAGGGTATTGGGCGATTTCGAACTCTCTATTCTTGAAACTGTATTTCGCGTCGAAGTTTCCTTGTCATTTGTAGATTCGTTTAAAAAATGGTATCGAGGTCAAGTATTCCTATAAATATAATCATAATAATAATATGTTTTTAAGTTAGTCTTAGAAATAATCGCTGTCGGATTGATCAGTGTGTTTTCTGTCCTGTGTGCAGGCAATGTCTTCGGGTTAACATTCATCAATTTTGCACAACAGGGTCATTGAATATATTTACCAACACAACAAATGGTCGGTTCATATCTGACGGATTTTCAATGTGTTTATACGGGGCACAGTTTTGACTGCTTAAACTGAAGCAAGTTTTCAGATCCGTAGTAAACAGGTATTTAATGTGTACATGCTCTATAGATTTGAACGACCTCTAAGACAGGGGCTCTATTCACTCAGGCAAATCGTTTAGTTGCCACCAGAATGTAAAAAGTGAGGCAACATTACAAGTTCGAATCGAGGCAGAACACCGTGAGGATAATATTTCGTGCAAGGAGGGACAATCATTTGCTGTTCAAGGAAACTGCCAATCAATTAAGAACTGTCGAATGCTGTAATTTAAAAGCAAATTGTTTGCTCTATTGGGTTTTACAGCAAATGTGCCAATAATTAGCTCGATTCATGCAACAAATTCCATTTCATATTTCTGTATAAGTACTTTTTATGATGGATAAAAATCTACACCAGAAAAACCTTTGCTGTGTATATTACAAAAAAATAAAAATATACATATAAACATATAATATACCCGTGTGTATAAAAAAAATAAACATATGACGCGCAAGAGCAAAGAACCTAATTTTGGTGTTTCTGTTGCTGTTGCTTCAAGTTCAAATGTTTCAAAATGCTATTCACCATACATAATATTCTACACAGAGATAAAGTTTTTTTTAGAACGATTAGGTGTGGTAAAGTGAAAAAGTAAGCCGAATGCTTCAAAGACTAGAAACTGAAAGCAAAAAGCACAAAAACAAACAAATATTGTATGTTTAAACACAAACTCTGGTGTATGTATGTATGTATGTATGTATGTATGTATGTATGTATGTATGTACGTATGTATGTATGTATCTATGTATATTTGTATGTATGTATGTTTTTATGTATATATGTATACATCACTGTTTACATGCATACATCCAAACCTTACAAATGTTCAAACAATATATATATATGTATATTCGCGTTATGTTTTTTTCAAATTTTCTATTTATTTCTCTTTGTAAGTCGGAGTGTGGGAAGATCAGTGTGGGAGGGGAGAGAAAGAAATAGAGATAGGCAGAAAGACAGACAGAGAGACAGCGGGAGAGTGAATAAGTGAGCCCAATCCATCGAAGATCATAACTTTAAAACAAGAAATATTAGACATAAATAAATTTACTGCGACCTTTCAGAACGATGGCAAATAGGACTTTTATTAGAAATTAATAATGCAAAAACATGTACTGAATTGTAAAAGGATTTTTCTTTATTAATTATACAAATTTCGACAAGTGAATATTTAAAAAATAAATTTTTCAATGAAAACATTTCCACTGTTCCTTTTAAAATTGTTCTTTAAAAGAATTAATCTGTGGAACGTACACCGATCCGCAAATTTATGGTTTCTACTTGGTAAACGATTTATCTACGTAAAAGATTCATTTTAATCTTTTGACTTATTTGCAACTGTATATTTGTATCTGTGTAAATTTTTGCACGGGTGAGCATTATTCACTCTGTATATGAAAATGTATATGGAAATGTACATGTGCATTTTCGAAGGATGAATGAAATGATAGTTGCTTGAATGGATGGATGGGGCGGGATGGGATGAAATGGGATGGGATGGGATGAAATGGGATGGGATGAAATGGGATGGGATGGGATGAAATGGGATGGGATGCATGGATGAATGGATGAGATTGGACGGGATGAGACGGGATGAGATTGGACGGGATGTGACGGGATGAGATTGGACGGGATGAGATTGGACGGGATGAGATTGGACGGGATGAGATTGGACGGGATGAGATTGGACGGGATGGGATGAGATGAGATGGGATGGGGTGGCATGAGATGGGATAAGATGGGATAAGATGGGATAAGATGGGATAAGATGGGATAAGATGGAATGGGATGGAGTGGGGTGGAATGGGATTGGGTGGGATGGGATCGGATGGGATCGGGTGGGATGGATGCATGGATGGATGCATGGATAGATGGATGCATGGATAGATGGATGCATGGACAGATGGATACATGGATAGATGGATGCATGGATAGAATGGATGGGATGGATGGAATGGATGGAATGGATGGAATGGATGGAATAGATGGAATAGATGGAATGGATGGGATGCATGCATGCATGCATGGATGGATGGTTGGATGGATGGATGGATGGATGCATGCATGCATGGATGCATGCACAGATGGATAAAATGGAATGGAAAAATGGATAGATTGGTAGATGAATGAATAGGCGGTTTTTCTGCACCCAGATTTAACTGTTTGGATCCTGATTTTCAGAGTTGTTTTAAATCTCTCGTTAAAAAACAAGCAGGAAGTGGAGCTGTGTAGGTAGTATTCTCGCAAAATATCTATGGGACAGTAGGAATTTTTTACTGTCTTGGAATTAATGTATGAATTTATAACAATAGTCACAATAATAATAATAATAATAATAATAATAATAATAATAACAACAACAAAAAGAAGAAGAAGAAGAAGAAGAAGAGGAGGAGGAGGAGGAGGAAGAGGAAGAACAACAAGAAGAACAACAAGACCAACAAGAAGAAAAACAAGAAAACCAACAAGAAGAAAAAAAGTGCAAATCAACAAGCTAGATGGGATACTAAATGAAGAGAAAAAAAGCTTACCATAAATGCGAGCCGTTGATAACACAAACTGGATTTAGAAGTGCAAAAAGTCAAAACGTTTTTAAAATACATACAAATAGACGACATAACCAAAATGAATTATTTTATTTATGCTGGAGCTGTGTTTGTTGCAGAAAAACTCAACATGTTTAAGAAAAAACCCAAGAAATCAGAAACCTAAACCATGACTATGGTAGAAAGAAAGCATTGAACGAAAACAAAACTATAAAACGAAAGCACATTAATACACTGAAATGAAAATATCGAATGACTGAAAAGGGGAATAGCACTGTGTTGGAGACCATAAGGCAACGGATTATAACCAAAGAGGGCAAACTGAAAAGATACCAAAATAGAATCAATTAATCCAACCCAAACCGCAACATTCAAAACAATGAAGGTCGATTTTACAAACAACTGAATGGGAAAATTGGTGACTGAGACCAGAATGCAGAAGAGGCGAAAAGGATTTGGAGTGATATCTGGGTTAACCCAAAAGAACATCAAAGAGATGCAAAATGGTTAAAGGATTTAAGAGAAGACCTTCGCAATAAAGAACAGAAGAAAAATTTGGGTATCGATAGTGAAAATTTGAAAGTCGTCCCCAGAAGATAAGCAAACTGTAAAGCACCTAAACCAGATGCCGTTCATGGATTCTGTTACAAGAGGCTTAAAAGTTAAATGAATGCCTTGCAGGAGGTGAGGTACCAGACTGGATGACAAAACGAATAACAGTTCTCATACAGAAGAATGTCACCAAAGGAAATATTCCTAGCAACTACCTATAGCATTGTTACGCTAAGGAGTTGGTTTGATAAATTGGACAAAGAATGAAATAAAACAACTTGATAGAAAAACAAGAATGAAACGTATCATGTATGGAACGCCCCACCAGAAAAGCAATATGAACAGACTGTATATGACAAGGAAGGAAGGAGGGAGAGGTTTGATTGGAGTTAAAGAGACTGAACGAAGTAAGGAGAACAGTCTTGTAAGGTATGTGATTAACAATGACCAAGAAATAATAGATCGGTTACAAAAAAAAGGAATATTGAGATCAAATGAAATAAATTACCCAAAAGCATGGAAACTACAGAGTAAAGAACAGCATAAGTGTGGGTGCATAGATAAATCGCTGCATAAGCAAACAGCGGTTGCTACAAAAGATTTAACAGGTAAGGATAGGAATTGGAATTGCTTAAAACATGCAAGATGAAAGAAGAAACAAGAGAGCACTATATTTTCAGTGAAAGAGTAAGCAGTGGGAACAAATTGTGAAGAGAGCATCATTTACAAAGAAAGTGTATCAAATGAATCTAATTATGTGAAAAAGACGATGAAACAATAGCGCCATCGTAACTGAATATTAACTGACTAGGGGAAGTGCAATAGAAAAGCTGGAGATATGAAAAGGTAGCTCAAAATGTCCATTGGAAGTCATGTCAAAAGTTAGGATTAGACCATGAAGATCGCTGCTACAACCATACAACAACCATAAAGTAGAAAGTGTGATTGCAACACAAGGCAGGGTTATTGTGGGATTTTTCAATACAAACTTCACAGACTGGAACATAACCGACCTGGCATAAAAAGGATCGATTATGTTTGCTGATTAACATGTCCCGCCCCTTCGATATCAAGGTGGAAAGAAAATAAAAATGAAAATTTCAGGTGTATAAAGACTTAAAGAAAGGGGTCAAGAGGTTATGGCAAATAAGATAAGTCAGTACTGCGCCAATAACCGCTGGAGCTCTGGGTACGATTGGAAAGAACCTCAGCGACTGGTCGATGGAAATTTAAACAGAATGCGCCACAGAACTTTCAGAGAAAGCTTGTCTCTTAGAAACTGCAAAGTTACTAAGAAAAGTACAGGATACCTAAAGCCAGGGAGCTTGGTCTGCTATCCAGCAGTTAACCGGCAGTCAACATTAATGCCGAGTGAACAACAACAACAACAACAACAATAATAATAATAATAATAATAATAATAATAATAATAATAATAATAAATGCCCTTTGGCATACATTACAACATGGTTTTTTCTGCCTATTTATTGTTGTTTTTGTCACCAAACAGAGCAATAACAAATATCCAGTCTAAATTCAATGCTCCAATACTAGACTTGGTACTGGTACTAAGAAATCTCTCTGGGTATTGTCATTTATCAGGCTAGAAGTGGGGAGTGCTGTAGTCATAAGTTGTTGTCATACAACAACAACTGCTTGAGCAGAGTGCCCTTCCTCACTAGTTGTGGGGGAGATGGAGGGAATTGTAAGATTCCAGTGATGTTGCCATTTCATTGTGGTCATCTAATTTATCTCACTCTTGTGGCTGCAGTAGATGAACCTCCATTCAGATTACCTGGCTTGTTGCTGGGCGCTGAATGTGGGTTTTTCACTCATCCATCCGTAGATGGTGTGTAACCACTTGATAATAATAATAAACAAAGTTCATGTCCAGCATGACAGCCCGCACAGGGAGATGGTATTCACCTGCCAGACGAGAAAACTTAACCCCGGCTACCGACCAGTAGCTTTAGAGGTTAAGCACCTTCCTCAATATGTTGGTAGTTCCAATGATGGTAGATGTTAGGAGTCCACCCAAGACATCAGGGATGCCCAACTCTTTCAAACTGCGCTCCAAGCGCTTCGTCACCACTCCTAAGCTTCCCA
>RDPX01000145.1:776133-788446 GCA_003991215.1 Morbakka virulenta
TTCGTCACCACTCCTAAGCTTCCCACGACGATTGGGACAACGCTGGTACATACACTATGTAACTTTCGGATTTGTTGGGCCAAGGGAGAATACTTAGTGATCTTTTCTTCTTCTTTAGCTGTCACATTTCGATCGGAAGGCACAGCAAAATCTACAACCAGCCATCTCTTCTTAGTGCGGTCAACAACAACAACATCCGGACGATTAGATTCCACCTGTTGCATTGTCTCCACTGATCTATCCCACCAAACTTCAAACCTACCATCTTCACTCTTTCTAACTTTGTCAGGCACCTCTTCAAACCATTTCCCCGCACATTTCAACCCATACTTCTTGTTAATAATAATAATAATAATAATAATAATAATAATAATAATAATAATAATAATAATAATAATAATAATAATAATAATAATAATGGTCAGAAGATGAAGAAGAAACAGGAGGTGAAGAGCAACAAGAAGAAGAAAAACAAAATGAAGAAAAAACACGGGGAAAAAATCAAAAGAAGACGACGAAAAACAAGAAAAACAAGAAGAACAAGAAGAACAAGAAGAATAGCCTTTATCCTACGCCATGACAAAAAAATAGTATTATAAGAAACTACCACAGATTTATTATTGTAGCTTCAAAAAAATGTGATAATCCCAAATCCAAAGGCATTTAGCAACAGAGGACAGCCCCATATTCACCTTAACAAAATGGTGTGTCAGAGCGCCTTAATAGAACCATAGTTAAAATGGCTAGAGCAGTGCTTGACATATTTTAGTACACAAACACAAGAAAAACATCCCACAGTTGTTGATTGTTTGTAATATCTCTAGGTCAAAAAAGTCAAGAGTTTAGGGGAGGGGGGCAGGTCGTGCAAGCGAGCCACCCGTTTAACTACTTCCTGCTAATATCTGGCATGCATTGAGGGAACAATATTAGTAGGAGGGTTGGCTATTCGTATTAGTAATAATAAGGCAGCTTTATAAAATACATTAGCACGTTTTGGGCTTGGGGGCTTAAACAGACCTCAACTCCAATTATAAACCATTAACAATACGATACCCCATTAACGAGACAGGAATGGAAAAACAAAATTCTATTGTATTTTTCAACGAAATTTAGTTAGAGAAAAAGGATGGCTACATATGAAATTTGGTACATTACAACAGTTCTCAGCTTAAGACATCCCGAATGCTTCTGTGAGTTCAACAATAGGGAGCACCGTATATTGATAACATAGAGGCTAAATGAAGAGACCACTCGCAGATCAACTACCAATTACTGGTGTTTTCTTTTTCAGCAACTGTCCCCTGAATGAATTTTGACATATGCCGTAACGAATTCAATTTCGTGGTTAAACTGGTGTAAAACTTTAAAATGGCTTTTTAAAACTTATTACTATATTAACTTCACAAGCCATTGGTTGGCGTCAGGAAGAGCATCCGGCCAAAAAATTCCTAACTGCCAAAACAAAATCCCTCTGAAGGGCAACGTCTGACCCCCAGTTACTGGGGGAAATGACGTCAAAAAACCCAACTATATTATCTTCACAATTACAAATATATTCTTCAGTGGTCTCTTTGTGTTCTAACCACGGACGGGTTCCCCTTTACTATCTCAATGTATCCATATGGTAACACCCCAAAAATCTGTAGAAATCACTAATATATATTCTCCGCCTAACAAAGATCTTCCTCTGAACGTGGCCAAAGCAACAGATTGGTTGCGTGTCTCTTCAAATTTTGAAACTTGAAACACTGTATCTGATTTATGGTTGGTACTGAAAACGCCTTTAAAGAAAAGATGTGATAAAGCAGATTATTTGGTGAACCCTAATGTCTTGGTATTACATCCTTAAAATCCATTACGCCCATGTCGAACCTTCTTCGCTCTCATTTTCTCTTAAAACTATACTTCGTTTATCTTTAACAACAGAGTTAACAAAAAAATCGACACCTAAAACCTTAAAATTATGTCGCTGTTTTGTGGGGCGGGGTTTTTTTCTTGAGCTTGTTCAGCTTGAAAATCTACTCAGCTTGAGTAACCAATATGACTTGACTTTCGCGATTCTACTGAGAAATTTAAACACACAGTATAGTGCATTATCTAAAGATAAAACGCAGTTTTGAACGTAAAATGAAATCAGCTAGGATACAGGTAACGTCAGCGTTTCAAGAACACTGTTACTTGGTTCAGATTTAAAACACAAAAATTGCTCGCATTACACCTAACTTTCCATTAATAACATATACATGCAAAAACAGGACAACTCCTAGCATTTTCTTTAATACCAAACGTATCGGTACTTTACATGATCAGTGGCGAATTATAAAATTTTAGCAATATAAAAACCTGGTTAAAAAACCACAAGATGGAGCATTGACACTACTATGGTATCATGTACGCCGTATTTCATTTTAAATCTTTTAATATAATCGTTTTCCTGATCTTGTATTTAATAATACTCCGAGTAACAAGATATTTCTGTGCTCCTTAAGCTAAGGGTTGGTCAGAAAGGACCAACTAATACGCGTTTAAACTAAATTTGGTTGGCATACATTTTCAAGCCATCGATGGCATTTTTTTTCTTGCGTCGCATTAGTGCGACGCGCCATACAATTTGACATCCACTAAGCCAATAACAATGCATAATAAAAAACAAGATGCCCTCAAATATGCCACATGATCTGGACATAACAACCAGATTATCAAGTTAACTCTGTCAATACAATTTTACGATAAAAATTTTAACTTTGTCACAGCTTAAAACGATGTCTATCTTAACTGTCTGCTGTTTTTCAACAAGCAGTGTTATAGCAAGAAAAGTAAGAACAACAACCAGTTCTTCATACCCTTTGGGGTTGCGGAGATGTTTTAAGGGAGTCGCGAGGTTAAACTAAATTGTGCTTTCGATATGAATTTTCTGTTAGGAAAAGAGAAAATCATGTAATTTTTATCCATGTTCCCAGTTAACACCCCCCCCTTACCCCCCTCCTAAAACAGAAACACAAAAAACACAATGAAATAACTTCCGGTGACAAGCAGATGGTCATTACTTTACTTTTCATGTGTCAACCTTGTAGCCTTACCCGATCTATCACTAGTGATAATTCACGGAGCACTGTGACGATGGGGTCAGGGCGAACAACAAGATGAAGCCATCACTTTTGCTTTGAAGATGCATGGATTGCGAGTGGCTAAATGTCAAGCAAGAGAAGTGATGATTCCTTAGTAAAAATATCATACACTGGTTTGTTCTCATTGAGTAATGAATAAGCCTTTTAGTTTTCACTGATCAATGTGACTTTATGAAGTATAGTTTATGTTAGTGAAGTAATTTTTTCGTTCTTCGGTCTATTTTTAACTTTAATCATCACCGTTTCGAGTAGAAATGCCATATCTCAGTAAAAAAGAATCTGTGCTTTTGTGACCATGGGGTGACTGCTGCTCTTGTGGAGACAAAAACATCTTGTCCATCACACTCTCTTACTTTCTAAACATCCGCATACCCAACACTGACCTGCATTATTGTCTCAATGGCAATTTATGTCGATGATGATCTTCCTATGGACTACTAATGATTTCAAGCTGCACTGACAAGCTACTGATCAGCGAAACACATAAAAGTAAATTAGATTTTATACATGAATATGATTTTAGTAAGTAGATTTTATCAGTTCAACCATAAAGTTTACTATTGCTTTGCACGTATTTTTAATTTTTACTTGATACAAGAGAAGCTACCATGACCTCCCTCTAACTATTTGGATCCATATATTAAGTATGTATCTACTAATATCATAGGCAAGGGGGGTAAAATGCCGCAATGTGTAGCATGTCATAACATTCTTAGCCCTGAGTCCATAAAACCATAAAACCATCGAAATTCAAACGACATTTGGAAGTAAACCATCCCAAGTACGCAGGGCAAAGCGAAAATATTTTTTGCCGACCTCATAAAAGGGGAAAAAAGGAAAAGAATATCGAGGAATAATACCAGATTTTAAAAGAAAAACAAATTTACACTTCATGCTT
Organism: Morbakka virulenta; assembly: GCA_003991215.1. Classification (NCBI taxonomy): domain Eukaryota; kingdom Metazoa; phylum Cnidaria; class Cubozoa; order Carybdeida; family Carukiidae; genus Morbakka; species Morbakka virulenta. Next base: position 780,160 of record RDPX01000145.1, read on the forward strand.
TTTTCGAGATTTCCTTAGAAATTGCTAGCCAGAAAAAAGGTCACAATATTGGTGAAATTTTAATTAAATAATGCATAAAAAAACAGTGAGCTGTGTTCTAGATCAGAATATGACCTAAGAGATTGACAAGATTCTGCTTTCAAATACTCTTAAGGGCAGTATAGTGCACAATTCTGAGGATGTCAATTAAAACATTTCGGTTATTCGTTGTAGCTCTTGATGAACGTGATGTAGCATCATTTTTCAGCTGTTAGTTTTTGCAACATATCTCAGCTATGAAGGCAAAAAGGTAGAGATTCTTTTTTTTGCCCTGACTTCCGAAAACTACAAATGGCTAAGAGGTGATCAATGAGATGGGCTCTTTCCTCCAAAGTACTGGTATCAGCTGGAAAAAGACCTGTGGGGTTTGCACAGACGCTGCTCCAACAATGCTTGAGCATATGTCAGAATTTCAACCCACTATTAAAGAAGAGACTTACGCGGATATGGGCGTACAATGTATGTTACACAAGCAATTCCAGGTTCTGTGATAAAGAATAAGAGATACGTTAAAGAGAGTGGGCTCAGTACCAGACTATTTGAGTTGCTGTGCCATTAAATGCGATCGGAAAACAAAGTACTCTTTACCACACCCAAGACAGGCGCCTCCCAAAATGGAAATATCCTTCGTCGGATGTCTGAACTAAGAAAGGTGACTGTATTATTTCTTGATACTCGCATGAAAAAGAAACATGTGAGTACATTCAGTGATGAACTTGCTGTATGAGGCTTCCTATCTAGCAGATATTTTTGGCCAAAATAAATATCGTTAACTTGAAACATTAAGGATTTAAGAAAAATATCGTGAAATCGAAGTAAACATCAATAAATGCACAGGAGGGTCTCTGGATTACCAAAATAAACAGTTGTAATTTTCGTCATTTGACAGGTTTCCTGATTTACAAAAGAACTATTCTTCTCAAAATGATTAGTTCAAGAAAGACATTGTGCAACACCTCACAAAACCGAAAACTGAACTGTGTAAATACTGTCCTCGTTTGACGAACGGGGCATCTTATATCAAGAATCCATTCTCTTTTACAACTGCTATTCAAGATATACTAGTAATTTAATGACCTGAAAAATATTTCCTCTGTATGTACTCGTTTTCTAGGAACGAGTCTAACTCAAATTTGAATCAAAATCTTCAATGTAGATTACAAAGAGATAAGATTATTTGCATTAACAATTCGTGTACAGTTTGCAGGAACATACACTTGTAAATCAGGCTTTTCAGTACTCATACAAATACACACACCCAAGAAATACCTTCAAAGTTTATAATGACAAGCGTCTTGTACTTTCCTAAAGAGATTGCAGTGTTACTTTAACTGGAGGGAGGAATTTCAACAGCAGCCATTAACATGACGTAATTAATGGTGGTGTTAATTTATGGTGGTAATTAACTGGTGATGTTGAAAAGTTTAGCGAAAACAGACAAAATAAATTTGTTAAAATTGTTTTCTATGTATCATTTTACTTTAGTATAGTTATCAATATTTTACTTCTTACTTTCATCAAATATTGTTATTGTTTTATGCTGAGAGGCTAGTGGGCTCCAGGGTACTTTCTAACTTTGAAAAAGGGTTCACTGCCTTGAAAGGTTAGGAAACTACTGACCTATATTCACCAAATCAATTGTTGAAGAAAACACTTAACCTAACCCTACTCTCAATTCATAAACTAATAAAGAACTAGCTTTTTACAAAACCTGCTGCAATTCTAAATCTCGTTTAATAAACTCATTTCATTTATCCGATTAGCAACAGAACAAAATATTAATCTAAACACGCCTGTATTTTACAGTTGCCACATTAAACTTTGGCAAAAGTGAGTCCCGCTGCCTCACTAAAATGACATCATAGAAAATAAGAGCGATATTTATGAGTAAACTTTAACAAAATAAGACTGCGGGGTTATGTGTACAAAACACAAAACGTCATTAAGAGCTTCAAATAAATAGGAGAAACGGAATTCTGTTGCCATGGCATTTTTCTGATATTTCGACTACTGTTGTAGTTGAAATATGACGTAACTACTGCTGTAGTTGAAATATCCACGAAAAATACAAAGCAGTGTCCAAGAGACTTCAATTTCACCATATACTTTTATCAAACTATATGAGGGGATAAACAAAGTAATTTCGGCTTCTTTTAATTGAAGAAACGTTTCTACAAAAATACCCAACTCAAAACAACAAAAATTATTACACACGCATTATTTCACAACAATAGTTGTGGTTATATACTTGTGATTACCAATAGCTATTTAAGGGTCAAAACAAGATGACAAAGGTTTTGCAATTACTTTTTATTGATACCTCATTTGTTATCCATTAAAGAGTAATTGGTAAACATGGGCCAGATATCAATATTAAACAATTTGGCTCTTTTCATGAGTCATTACCGACTACACAACTTAACAATAACGATACATTTAAATGACGATATTTTCAAAGAAAGAACGTAAATCACCAAGATGGTAAACAATACTACTTCTTTCTGCGCTAAAAACTGCGCTTTCATGTTACATGATTTGAACACGTGTAAACGAACAGATTTACGGCAACTGAAACAGGTCAGTACCCAATTCGCAAATTACCTTTGCGAACTGGTTACAGACCTAATTCGGAGCACCAAGAAACTTAAACAAATGAATATTAAAGGTAGCAAAGCAGTTGTGTCCATGCTTAAGACCATTTGATTGGCCAAAAAAGGACTTCAGGTACAAAAAAACGGAGGCACGTTTCCTTGACCCTCAGGTTTACCTTGAGATACGATTTGCGCTTTTATTGGCTTTTTCAAATTTGTGCCGTTGACCTTCAAGGCCTTTAACGGCCTACTTTCGAGTCCGCAATGGCGGCATTGGAGCCAATAAATGAGAGGAGGGTTGGGATAATGTATGAAAGTAAGTAAAGAGAGGGTCTGCAATATACAGGGCATTTCACAAAGCACATAATTTTTGTCAAACAAACTTTATCTATTCTAAATTAACTAATATTGCTCTTACATAATTTTGTAAAGATTAAAAGTGTTACTATCATCCTCGTTTAGAATTTGATCGTCATCTGTACTACCTTCAGATACATGATTAACATTTCTGACGGTAATTTCTCTTCTTATGGGCTCTTCTAGCGTTAAAGAATCCTGATTCAATTTTCGCAATTTTCTTACAATAGGCGAAGAAAATGCGTTGATATGTATCCAGAATGGGAGAGTCATTGTTACTGTTACCATTGTTACACCGATGTTCTAGCGAGGGAATACTCTTAGTTTCCTTGTTTGCTTTTAAGTCAATTTCAGCTGATGCTGGTTGCGTTTTCTCAGCCTCACTTTCGCTTTCTTCTTTATGTGCAGAATCTTCCTCTACGCTTGCTACTACTTAATATAGTCAAGAACATCAGAACCCTCAACGTTTTTGCTTCAACCCCCTTTGGATGTTTTTTTCCACAAGTACATGAATGTAAGCAGCAATCGGACTTTCCAATTATTCTCTTCAATGCATGGGCACACTGATCCCAACAAGACTTTACAATTTATTGCTTACAATGAAAACCTCGGATCTATTTTAACAAAATGCTGCTTCAATATTCTGCTCCAATACTCCTGTGAAACCAACATAAATTATCTTTCACGAAGAAAGGGCCATTGTAATCATTTTCTCTTGACTTGGAATTTTACTTTTGTCTCCTTTCCACTTTTTGAACATTAACTCCATTTAATTGTCTTTTAACTAGATAAAGCCTTTAATGCCGCTACCCTTAACAACCAAAATTTAACCTCTTTGAAACAGTGCTTTTCTAAACTCAGACATAACGTGCACAGCGCAATCATCCAGGGCATATATTAAAAAATAATTCTGCATTAGCAGGGGAAACCTATTCGGAAGGTTAGCTATTGTCTGCAACATTTGCGCTCAATTCCGTTCTAGTTCCTTTTTCTATGATTACAAATTCAGGAGTTTATCTTTCGATCACTGGAGCCTTGAGTAACGACTACAAGTCTTTCCTCGACAGCATGTGTTTTTCTTGACATAGATGTCTCCTCCTTTAACGTTTCAAGTCTTCTCCCGTAAGCTCTCATTTCGATGCAAGGCGATATGGGGGTCTACGCCATATCTGTCCTCGAAATGTTTTCGTATTCTTTAAAAAAATCCTCCAATCGCTCAACCAAGCCATCTTTTATCAGGCTTCCACAAGCTGATAACGTACTCCTGCTCCCATTCGTTGATCCACAGGCTGCCAACCCAGTCCCTTTCTACTTCAGATGTCTGTTATGAATTAACAGACAATCTACATACAACTGGTTTGCTTTCAGCTTAAATAAGAGACGTAGCAATCTACCTTGAAGGGATTCTCTAACATCGACCAACCAGAAAAATAAGGCTGCCCTTACTTCAGCTGCTTTAGTTTTTCGTCCTAGACCAACCGCCCTCTTCTCTTTTATAACGTTAAAAGATAGATCTCGCAATCGATCAATGTCTCCGTCTGCTCGACTGGCTCTAGGTCATCACGGGTTACGTCTTTTAAATCAGTGTAAAAGTTTCTGACTGATTTTGCCACATAGCCTTCTTTAGGTGTTACGAGGTAGGAACGTGTCTTTTCCTTCTGGCATCATATCGGGTTTTCCACTCGTTTTTTCCTAATCTCAAAATCGTATTCATATTTATACTGTTCAACAAGCTCAGAAAGTTGAAGCTTTTCTTCATTCGTGTAACTTTGCTTCTTACTTTTTGCAAACGGTCACCTCATTGTAAGCAGTGGTCTTCTATTCGAACATCTTACTAATTAAGACGAATTTAGATTAGATTCAAATTCAAATTCAGTTCGAACATGTCACGTCTTCTATTATGAAAATTATGTAATTATTGAAGAAACTAATGATGTGCATGTGTAATTATTACGCTCACACATGCATTATTTTTATTTGCTGAACTCGTGCATACGTTGCATGATGGCGTGAAGAAAAAAAACCAGAAGGCTGAACAAAATGACGTTTTGTGAAATTTCTTTATCTCATTCTTTCTTTAGTTTGTACTGTGCTCTTAGAAATTAATAATTTTTTTAAAAATATAGTCGGGCGACTTCTATTCCGGACTCAACAATAGTGTAAAACTCGGACCAAGTTCTGTCTTGTTTTCATGCAACGGATTGTGAAATACCGCCATGTCTTTCCTAAACTCTCCCACTTAATTTTTCCATCGACATGTAAGGCAACGTAAGGCACTTAGGCACAGTAAAATAAACACAAGCAAAATGTATGAGTACAAGCTTAATAAACTGTGATTCTCAATCAACAATAGGTTCTGTGATTGAGGGGTGAAATCGCATGCAATACTTGCAGCCTGAAGCCAGAAGTACCCGCCGGCTGTAGATTGGGGAATGCTCCTTATAATGCCTGGAAAGAGCCTGACCATAACTTATATGAAATCTTAAAAGACAGAATAAGAACAAGATTAGGTCAGCTTAGATACATCTTCAATGACACTCACTGAAAAGCACAAAACAAGAAGTTGAAACTTACAAATAAGTGCTTGATTAAATTTGTCTTTAAAACGTTGAAAAATCTAAAACAGTTGAATTCGCTTTGATGGTGACGCAACTATGCTTAAAAATGTCAATTCCTTTCGTTCCCTCTGTTTCAAAGCCATGTAAACAAGGACCACCTAATGTTTCTGCAATATAAAACAACTTGGAGGTAAGCTATAAGAAGTACCATACCAGTGAAAATCGTAAAGTTCCCAACATGCCTACTATATCATAAGTTGGCGTAAGCCTTTCTTTACGTCCATCAAAAGCCTTCAGTATAACAAAAGTAAAAAGATACTGTTTGTCTATTGACAAAGGAATTTACCATTTAAGCGGGGGATTTTCTCGAAATGTAGTTCATAACCTGATCACTGGCTTTAGTAAAGCCAAAATCATTTTATTGACGCCAATGAGTAGTCCTATTTCCGAGCAGGGTCTTTCGTTAGTTTCAAATGATCGTTACAAATCACTCAAACCCTTCCAATCTCCTTTAAATACAGTTTTAATATAAAATCTTTATTTTTATCATCGACGCCGTCAGCCACAACAAAAAATCATCTTCGAAAACGAATTCGTTTGGTCACAGATGATGGTCCTGACTCACCAAATATCAAGATAGTAGTCCAGGAATAACAACACACTGATCAAATTCAATGGCAATCAGAATCTCCGAGCTACATTTACGCATAGTTTTATCAGCTGGAGCTATCAGTCTAAAAAATTCTTTTAAAACAACACGCGCAAGTCTTAACAAAACACCCAACATTCGGGAAAGAATTCTCTGCGTTGCAAATAAAATCGTCTCATAAAATGACTCAGTGTAAATGTGGTCAAAAAAGGCACAACCTCAGGCTCGGAAAATACAAGGTTAGCTTCTCAGTTTTATGCAGCTGATCAAATTTTTGCTCCAAGAAACGTTTAAAAACCTCAATTTCTTATTGGGGCCAAATTTTAGAACGGCAAGGTCATATTTTAGAACGGCAAGGTCATATTTTAGAATAACAAGAGAAATACTCAATGACCTCTGGTGCTTTAGAGATAGATACAATGTTGACTGGTGTAAACACTTGCTTAAATTATGTGTACGGAACACGAAAAACAAGAGGTTGCGGTCCTCCCAGAATATATAACATTTATATAACAATTCAACGGCTTTGACGCAAGGTATGGCCAGGAAAGATATATAATGTAATAGGTATTTAATGTAGCGTAGCGTTTAAGCAAGTATCCAGTTACGTATCCTTTTGATATTGTTATTACAGATATTCGTAAACTATTTTTGGAATGCTTCATCAGAGTTGCCAGTANAAATACTCAATGACCTCTGGTGCTTTAGAGATAGATACAATGTTGACTGGTGTAAACACTTGCTTAAATTATGTGTATGGAACACCAAAAACAAGAGGTTGCGGTCCTCCCAGAATATATAACATTTATATAACAATTCAACGGCTTTGACGCAAGGTATGGCCAGGAAAGATATATAATGTAATAGGTATTTAATGTAGCGTAGCGTTTAAGCAAGCATCCAGTTACGTATCCTTTTGATATTGTTATTACAGATATTCGTAAACTATTTTTGGAATGCTTCATCAGAGTTGCCAGTAAAATTATGATGAACCATCGGAAGCCTAAAGAGCCTTGCGTCGCTTAAATGCCGAGGACTACTAGTTTCAGCTTTCAAAAGACGCTTTCTTAGCGGGGTGACGGTGGGGGCATCATTGAAACCGCTATGGCATCAAGCTGTACATGTTTATATACATAACAGAATAAAGCAGCCCTTTTATTTAATATTTCAAAAGTGGATATAACCGATACAACTAATTTCCAAATTAACAACTTTTACTCTTTTTCAGAAACATAATTACTTTACCACTTGCTGAGAACGCAGGTGTGATGGCAATGAACTCATTACGTGATAGCAACGACCAAGTATGGTAGACATGAAAGCCGGAGAAAATTCTAATATATTTATTCATTTAACAAAGAAAATTATGGTGATGATGACGATGATAATAATAATAATAATAACAATAATAATAATAATAATAATAATAATAACCTGTACACGGGAATAGAATCATCCAACCTAACCGATCTGAAATCATTATGAAGGATGGCACCAATAAGACATGGTTACTCATTGATATAAACGTTCCTAGTGACAAGGACATTGCAGTTAAGCAATATGAAGTTTATGCAAATACAAGGACCTTGAAACAGAAAAAGAAAAAATGTGGAACCTGAAAACCAAAACAATACCTGTTATTGTTGGAGCATTAGGAATGGTCAAAAGGGAACATAAAAAGATTTTTCTAAGATACCTGAAAAGTATAAACTGCAGGAAGTTAAAAAAAAATAGCCTTACTAGTACTACTCACGTTTTCCGGAAGGCTCTCTCTGTTTAAACAATTGCATTATTTTAATACTTCTAAATGTTTGTTATCTTCAGTATTTTTCATTTTAAACTCTTCCAGTCCTCCAAGCCTTATGTCACTTGGGCGACACGATGAGTAATTGTAACAAAATTCAAACAAAGAAACAAAGTAGTAGTAATACTAGTAGTAGTAGTAGTAGTAGTAGTAGTAGTAGTAGTAGTAGTAGTAGTAGTAGTAGTAGCAGTAGTAGTAGTAGCAGTAGTAGTAACAGTAGTAGTAGTAGTAGTAGTAGTAGTAGTAGCATTAGTAGTAGTAGTAGTAGTAGTAGTAGCAGTAGTAGTAG
>RDPX01000145.1:803145-818052 GCA_003991215.1 Morbakka virulenta
TAATCGTCCGGATGTTGTTGTTGTTGACCGCACTAAGAAGAGATGGCTGGTTGTAGATTTTGCTGTGCCTTCCGATCGAAATGTGACAGCTAAAGAAGAAGAAAAGATCACTAAATATTCTCCCTTGGCCCAACAAATCCGAAAGTTACATAGTGTATGTACCAGCGTTGTCCCAATCGTCGTGGGAAGCTTAGGAGTGGTGACGAAGCGCTTGGAGCGCAGTTTGAAAGAGTTGGGCATCCCTGATGTCTTGGGTGGACTCCAAACATCTACCATCATTGGAACTACCAACATATTGAGGAAGGTGCTTAACCTCTAAAGCTACTGGTCGGTAGCCGGGGTTAAGTTTTCTCGTCCGGCAGGTGAATACCATCTCCCTGTGCGGGCTGTCATGCTGGACATGAACTTTGTTTATTATTATTATTATTATTATTATTATTATTATTATTATTATTACAATTGAAGTATTTCTTTACGTATGCGTTTCAGTACAATTGCCTACTGGATCACCCCAGTGACCTGGGGCAGATAAAGGTCCTATGAGACATGACACGAAAATTAAAGGGACGATTGACATATTACAAAGAGTATAAAAATAACTATGACAAGTAAGTATAAACATCATTGGCACGAACATTAAAAGACGATTGTCATATTACTAACAACTATCAAAAGCATTAACAGTTCGTAAAAAAGCTGTATGTAAAAATAGAAAGGTTTATGACTTTAACGGTATCAAATTGAGAGTTCTTTGCGAGGAATATGAACAGTACATAATGACAATTTTCTGGAGCTCTTCTACTTCATGGCACCAGGTATTTTCTCTCTATGATTTTGAGTCCCCTTCTTAATCATCTCCAGTGGCCCGACGATGACTGGTGCAGTTGTGGCTGTGATGTTCCACATCTTTTGGTGTTTTATCTCTCGGTCTTCATACTTGCTTAACTTTCCGAATTCTTTAACTGACATGTTTTTATCACTTGGCACACTCATATCAAGTAATGTGTACCTTTTGCTTTTCCTATCTTTGATTATAATGTTAAGACCGTTGGCTTGAATCGTCCTATCAGTATTGATTGTAAAGTCCCACAGAATAGTAGCATTTTCTCCTTCCGTGACTGGTAGTGGATGGTGTTCATACCAGTTGGGGTTAGTTTCAATACTAAAGTGTTTGCACATACCCAACACGGTCGTGGCGTGTGACATACTCATTTGGTGCAACTACAGGACATCCAGACACAAGGTGGTCTATTGTTTCCGTGTGCTGGTCACAGAACCGGCACTTAGGGTCAGCTCCATTCTGCAGTATGTCTGCTTAGTAATTCCGGGTAGATAAGCTCTGATCCTGTGCTGCGATGATGAAGCCTTGTGTCCGTCTCTGCCTTACGTCCTGCACTACTCATCCACTGATGGGTTTCATCTACATCAGCGTGTCGCGATCGGATACCATACTGTCAGTGCAAAATTTCTGAGCTTTCCTTTTAGCATCCTTTTTAACTTTCCTCGCTGTTTCTGTGGCTTTACATTCATCTTCATCTTCTTCGGTTATTTCTGCACCTAATTCGTTTTCAAATTTTTGGGATTCTTTGTAAATCAAGTGGAATTTTTTACTCCTTTCATGCCTGCTTACTAGTTTTAACATCCAATCATCTTTTAATTCAAGATATTGTTTCATTTCAATTGTCGTGGTTTTACAACACATCTCAAGTTGTATGAGTCCACGTCCCCCTTCGCATCTAGGCAAATAGAGACGATCAATATCTGCTTTGGGGTGGAGCATACCACTTGATGTGAATAGTTTTCTAGTTTTACAGTCCATATGTTTAATGTCAGGAGGGTTCCAGTTTATTATGTTGTAGCTGTATTGTATAACTGGTACACAAGGGTGTTTATTGCCTCAATTCTGTTTTTTTAGCTAAGCTCGGTTTTAAGCACTAACCTAACTCTTCGGTAGTATTCCTTACGGATTTTCTCCTTTATTCCAACACGGCTAATCCCATCGCCTTCATTAAATCCTAAATATTTGTACATTTCCTCAGGATCCAGTTGTCTAATTGTCGTGTCTGGGTTAAGATCTATTGATGAGGTTTTCGCTAGTCTTCCTCGTGAGAATGTAGCTTTTGCGCACTTATCGTGGCCGAATTGCAAATGTCATTACTGAACAGCTCAACAGTAATTTACAATCCTTCTAGCTGATCAATTTTTGCGAAAAGTTGCAATTCATCCATATAGAAAATGTGGTTAATCTACTTGTCATAGATCGTGTAACCATAGTTGGCATTACCAAGTTCGTTGGGCAAGGGTTTAAGATATATGCAGAAGAGAAGTGGGGAAAGAGAGTCTCCTTGGAAGATACCACCTCCAAGTAGCCAACACAATTTTCATTCCCTAATTGGACATTTCTTCTAAAAATTACCTCTCAATAGCGGACAGGCTAAAAACGTACAAAAACTTATGGCTTTTTATCTTTATTTTAAGCATTTTTTCACTATCTCATTTACACAGCTATCGATATTTCCTGTAGTTTTCTCGACCCAGTTCAGGGCTTTGTCTTTCCCATCGAAGATATATCTAACAGGGATTTCTAAACCATATCCTGCGCCACGATTATCTCGTTTCCCTGTAACTCAAACTATTATTGTATATTTTGGCAGTGAAAGACATTTTCTAAATGTCGATGAATACATCATTGTGACATGACCAGCCACACGAGGTCCAACATGGTCACAGTGAATTATTGCCACAGCAATTTCGTCGTGTAAGTTATCCTCTTCTATTACACAAATCAAATTGTCATCACCTATAACTGGTTTCCATATGTTCATTTAAGCATGATAGTCACGAGCATACGAATAATGATAAAAAAACTGATAGAATTTTGTCAATTATGATAGGAATTTCGACGTCGAAGGAAATTTACATATTTTTCTCTTTTACAGTGAAACTTGTTCTGTTTACACTGTAACAAGAAATTGATATTACAAAAATAGATTGGCGCGAAAGCATTAAAAAAGAATGTATGGCAGAAGTATTGCATGGAAACATTGTTGTTGATTCTGACGAAGAAGATTAAAACGAGTCACAAGAATAGGAATGTCCCCTGAAAAATGAAGTAACGGCTAGAGGCATTATTGTGTCTCGATAAGGTTAACGCTTTCGCAACGTACGTCGGGAATGATGAGCTGTAGAAAATGTTAGGCGATATTACATCAACAGTTGAATTACTGAGTATTCGAGCGAAAAAGCAGGCATCTATTAAAAAAATTTTCCAGTAAATATGCATGTAATCTATACTATTTTAACATAAAATTATGTTACATAAACCTCAGAAACATTCTTAATTAATATCCCATATTGCCTTTTAAAGTCAAGAGGAGCCTAAATTCCAGAAATTTGAACTTTTCTGACAAAACCTTCCAATAGCGGACACCTCCTAATAGCTGACAGATTTTTTTCCCCGCTGGTGTCCGCTATTGTGAGGTTCTACTGTATTATTACTATTATTAGTATTATTACTATTATTATTATTATTATTATTATTACTATTATTACTATTATTGCTATTATTACCATTATTACTATTATTACCATTATTACTATTATTACTATTATTATCATTATTATTATTATTATTATTATTATTATTATTATTATTATTATTATTATTATTTATTTATTTATTAATTAATCTATGTATTGATTGACTGATTTGGGTTTTTTTTATTTNTAACATAAAATGATGTTACATAAACCTCAGAAACATTCTTAATTAATACCCCATATTGCCTTTTAAAGTCAAGAGGAGCCTAAACTCTAGAAATTTGAAATTTTCTGACAAAACCTTCCAATAGCGGACACCTCCCAATAGCGGACACCTCCCAATAGCGGACACCTCCCAATAGCTGACAGATTTTTTTCCCCGCTGGTGTCCGCTATTGTGAGGTTCTACTGTATTATTACTATTATTACTATTATTATTATTATTACTATTATTACTATTATTATTATTACTATTATTACTATTATTACCATTATTATTATTACTATTATTACTATTATTGCTATTATTATTATTACTATTATTACTATTATTACTATTATTATCATTATTATCATTATTATTATTATTATTATTTATTTATTAATTAATCTATGTATTGATTGACTGATTTGGGGGTTTTTTATTTATGAATTTTATATCAGGGTTTGCCCATTACAGACGACAAAATTTGGGAGAAATATTTTCAAAATGTATCCGGAAAAAGAAGAAACATTGAACAAAGCTTTGACAAACCTCCCTGTGTTTCTTCACTTTCAATGACGTTACCCATCGTCGAACATATAACGCAATGCTATACTTATTACGAAATATGTATAGCGTTCACCCCAGTGAGTTTGATTGGCTCTCAACATGTTCGGCACATTTCACATTTGAATAATTTATAACCTGCTAAGTGACACAAATGACGACATATTAGGCTACTGGGTTTATCAAGTCAATAAAGCCAGTGACCACAACAATTGATGCTGAGAAAAGCCAAGAACTAATATGCCCTGTAAAGAAATGTGAGCTCCATTTAAGTTATTTAAGTTCTAACTGTGGTAGAAAATTGGAACCGTTATTCAATGAAATTTGCTAATAAAATGTAATAAAATGGTGCATATAACACATCAAACTAGAAAGTATTTCCGGCTCATAAATGAAGAGCTGGGCCTTTCTTTTCACAATCCTGTCAATACACTATTTTTAGCAAGGTTATAACCATAATCCAAAAAAACCAAAAGGAACCCTCGCTTTTGTACCACGACTAGTATAAATAATTACATGTCCACGTAATTTTTTATTTCTATATTTTGGATTTAACGTCATTTTTCACTGAAAATTGAGGCTCAGACGGTGCCTTTCAGAGAGAGTTTAAGATATGTTCACGTAATAAAATGTCGAATTTCAAATACTGTATTCCTACCAGTATTCTTACGTACACCTTTTGCCAGACAAATACCATCGAGTACCTCACTTAACAGGCCTTTGGGTGAGCAGACAATAAAATATTGAACTTCCTGGTATCAACTTTGCAATCCCGCTCTGCACAAGATCAAAAACGACCCAGAGAAACGCCGCAGAGGTGTACCTGGACCTTGCAAGTGGGCTGCAATTATTGTGGGATACGAAAATTGAAATAATTTCTATTCTAATTCGTGCGCGTATAACGACAAGCCAGACTAAACGGTTGTAACTCGTGAAGGTTAGGATAAGACTGTTCTCACATAACTGCAGAAAACGACACGATGCATTGAGTGCAAAAAATACCATTGTGAAAAGACAGTATGAGACAAATAAAAGTAGTAATAATAATAATGGTTTAAAAAGGAGTGCAAAAATATGTTGATCTAAAACCAGGAAATATTCAGTTGCCAGAAATCCAGAAAATAGTCTTAAATAATACAGCACACTTACTCAGAAGAACACTTCCTCCAAAATTGTTGAAACTCACTTCATTTTCTCTTTTTTTATTTGCATTTATTTGCTTTTGTTAATCATGTTACCGATGTTACAGCAATATTTAGCCTTCCATATCTACTTAATAAATAATTTAAAAATTGCAGCAAAATTTCAAGCATACATGAACGACCTAATATCCTAGGTTATGAGTAATAGCCTATCTTTGCGTAGTTCTCAAACCCTACGCACTTTAAAGAAAATGAAAACAAAATAAAAATAGTAATAATGTTAATTATGAAGACGATGAAGATGGTGTGCAGTATGTTGACGAGGCTTCCATGGAAGAGAATAACACGGAGAATGATCATACTGGTTGGGTTTATAAGAATATATAGGAACGGAATGACGAGGGCGGAGGATTACAAGTAAATAATGTATCTGAACACAATCTTGACATAGAGTTACAAAGGTTTGAGATGCTGGATAGAATATTACTCAGGAGTTATGCAAAAAAGGTGAACGAAGTTATGAAAAAGACTCAGCGAAATACAAAACTGAAACAAAAAAACTTATAAAAGCCTGTGCTATCTTGATAGGAAGAAAAGCAGGTGTTACTCAATCCCATGGAAGTTTGTAGGGTAAAAGAGCCTCAATGGAAAAGAAAAATAAATTATTTAATTCAGGAGATAAACATATCAATTTGCTCGAAAGAAAGAGCAGGGAAGATTTAAAGAAAAAAAAAAGTAAAAGGAACTTGCGCAGAAATAGTTAACATCAGGGTGGTTTGTGTTCCGAGGAAACCGTCTCTCGCCTCTTTCATTTGTGATTTGTATGTCCCCTCTTACAAAGTAATTAAGAAAAGTCTCAACGGGTTACATTTTGAAGGGTGGCCAAAAATGAAATCATTTGCTATTCACAGACGATCTTAAGCTCCATGGGAAAAATGAGCGTGAAATTAACGGATTGGTCTTAGTTGAATAAATATTCTCAAATGATACAGGAATGAAATTTGGGAATAGAAAATGTGCTACACTTATTTTGACGCGAGGAATGGTGGTGACGTCTGATGGTTTAGAGTTATCAAGTGGTGACAGAAATAAGGAAGTCGAAAATAGTTGATATAAATACACTGGGATCACAGAGTTCGATAAAATCAAGGCAGGTGCAATTAAAGTAAGTTTCAGGAAAGATTACGTCAGTAGACCAAAACCATCATGAAAAGTAGAACATGCATTGAATTAAATTATGGCAATAAACTGAATCAGATACGGAGAGGCAATCATTATGTGGAATACAGCCAAGCTTAATGAGATGGACAGAAAAGACCGTTAAATTATAACAATAAATAAGAAGTTTCACCCCAAAAGTGGTATTGATCGGTAACGCGAAATAAAGGTAGTAGAAGATAGGTTGCAAGAATTGTGTTGTTACAGAAGAAAATAGCCGTGCCTAGTATATAAAAACCCGTGTTGAACCATTGTACGTTGCAGTTAAAAGCAGTTAACACTACATCAGTCTGTGAAGAGTCAATGAAACCAAACTAGTTTAAAGAATTCAAACAAAATAAAAGGATCAACACCTGAAAAGACATGGTGACGTACGGTCAATACTTTAGAGAAACGGATGAAAAAGACAACTTTAACACCTGGTGATGATTACAGAAAAGTGACAAATGGCTGTACAGAACCAATGATTTCCAGTTCACAGAAACAAGCTCTACGAACAAATTACACCAAATTGAATATTGATAAAACCATCTTTGTAGGATTTGTGGGAAAAGAATGAAAAGATTTATCATATTGTGAGGGAATGTAGTATGCCAGCGCAGACAGAATACAAACGGAAACAAGATAATATTAAAAAGTATGGACAATGGAGCCGCTGTGAAAAATACGAACTTCACAGAGGCAACAAATGGTACAACGATAAGCCGGATAGGGCATCGAGAACATTGATTATAAGATCTTGTAATATCATCATACACTCCGACAAAGAAATTCAGGCCCGCCGACGGGGCATCGCTGTGGTGGCCAAAAATGGGGGAATTAAAATAATTAATGTTGCGATACCTGGAAATGGCTGAGTGTGCGAGAAGGAGCTAGAAAAGATTGATAAGTATAAGCCACTGAAGAATGAGACTGTACATACGCAGGAAAAGTGACTGAAATCCCGATTGTCGTTGGAACACCTTCAGCGATAACAACTGCGCTTGAGGACTTTCTCAAGGACATGGGGTGCAATAATTGCGTATTGCCCATGTGCAGAAAACAGCTCTACCAGGTGTGGCGGTGATATTAAGATTGGTACTTGGTTCTTAACTACTTTTCAGAAACCTGAGAGTTCTTTGGCAGATAGGTGGTTCTCGCATTCACAGTGAATTTGCCAAAGCAAATAAGATACAAAGCTTTGAGTTGATATAAAATAACCATAACAATAATAACACTAATGTCATGCATACTGATCACTCTATAAAAAACGTCACGTACGATTTAATAATATCCATCGTATCACACTTTATTCATTACGATGCATGCGTCTGGCTTACCCTTATCCGACTGGTTTTCATGATAGATTTGTTTGGGTCCTCCATATAATACACCAGTCTCACTTTAATGACATGTTTTTCTCCAGTGCTCAATAATAATAATAATAATAATAATAATAATAATAATAATAATAATAATAATAATAATGTTGTTGGGCGCTGAATGTGGGTTTTTCACCCATCCATCACTAGATGGTGTGTAACCACTCGATAATAATAGTAATAATAATAATGAAATCATAATCGGCATCGTCATAATAATTACAACAATGACTTGACTCCGTTTCTCTTGGTTGTCAATCATCATATCCGGTCGTCTGGCCTCAAATACACTGTCGGTCTGCACTGCAGAGTCCCAAAATACTTTGCACTTCTGATTTTTTAGAGCAACTTTTGGTACGATCAGCTCACCCCTTTTTGTAANACACTTTATTCATTACGATGCATGTGTCTTGCTTACCCTTATCCGACTGGTTTTCATGATAGATTTGTTTGGGTCCTCCATATAATACACCAGTCTCACTTTAATGACATGTTTTTCTCCAGTGCTCAATAATAATAATAATAATAATAATAATAATAATAATAATAATGTTGTTGGGCGCTGAATGTGGGTTTTTCACCCATCCATCACTAGATGGTGTGTAACCACTCGATAATAATAGTAATAATAATAATGAAATCATAATCGGCATCGTCATAATAATTACAACAATGACTTGACTCCGTTTCTCTTGGTTGTCAATCATCATATCCGGTCGTCTGGCCTCAAATACACTGTCGGTCTGCACTGCAGAGTCCCAAAATACTTTGCACTTCTGATTTTTTAGAGCAACTTTTGGTACGATCAGCTCACCCCTTTTTGTAATCAAACACACGTTGGAACCCGTTTTCATGTCTTCTCGCCGAACCCTGTCATGCCTCCTCTTGAACTCCATTTGGACCAGCTTCGTACATTACCTCAAAAGTGCAGATGACGATATCACATTTATAAAAAACATATCAAAAGAACTGTTACCCTTATGAAGATATTTCTGTTTCCACTATCCTCGCAACAAGTCCGGCCGGGGTCCCCTCTAGTAAGAAATATTTCGAAATATTTCGCATAATCTTTCAGAAATCATCGTAAAAGACATTAACTTTCTGTTGATTGTCGTTCTGTTAATGTTTTTTGTTAAATCACCGAGCAAATCTGTCTATATTCAATATTCCTCTTCCTCAATCCAACTCTCCTGTTTTGTTATATTTTTTAACTTGGCACTCCGTTGGGTTAACTGATTCCTTCATTATTAGGCTCTTTACAAAATCGTTTTTGTCTTTTGCTGAAAGTAAGATCTTGTTGAAACTGACGGTTTTTCATTTTCGAAATATTTAATCTTAGTCGCTGTAACACTCTTTGTAGTATAATCCATTCACTATGTTTTCACTCCTCCTTCCTAGCTGGTACTTCACTTTAAATTTAAATTCATTTTTTTTATTACACACTCTCTCTCTTGAGTAGAGAATTCACAAATCAAATATCTTGATACAGTCCTTTAACTTCTTTTTCAGGTTGTCTTTCTATCATGGTCCCTTCCACTTCTTAATTGCTATAGTTACTCCAAGCTTTTCCGTTACTAAGCGTGTACCATCATAGACCAGATCACTAACTTCAGTCCAATTTCTATCAGCTAATTTTCCAAGCATCATGTCAACCATTTATGTGGGTTACTGAAGCCCTATGTGTTAGAATTACTACGTTAGTTGCGCACATTGTTGCACTTTGGCAAAGAGCAATCTTGAGGAAACGAGATTGACAGGAGTTCATATTCACTATGAAAACATCTATCAACGATTTCAATCACTCTAGTACTACTTCAAATGTTGTCTCCATAGACTTTCCAGATGCATTTGGTAGCGTAAGGCATGAATTTGTTTGAAACACCAGCTTCGTTTAACATCTTTTACATAAATATTTGTCATTTTCTGTAATATGTAGTCAAAACTCAGTATACAGTTCTGTGTTGTGGCTGGTACCAAGAGAGTTTTTCCCACCGAGTACAGTGATTTTCATTCTGGTGACAGAGAAAAGTCGTAAACCCATGATTAACTCTGTTTAAGTCACCTTAAACATTGAAGACATTGATGATGATGATGATGATGATGATGATGATAATAATGAATAATGATAATAATAATAATAATAATAATAATAATAATAATAATAATAATAATAAACAGCCTCTGTCGCCAGTGTGGAGACAAGGATGAGACCATCAATCACATAACATCAGAATGTTCAGCTATTGCCCAGACAGAGTACAAACAGAGACATGACAGGGTAGCTGGTCTAGTCCAGTGGGAGCTCTGTGGTCACCTTGAATTACCGCGATGCAAGAACTGGTATGACCACAGAGCAGAAAAGGTAGTAGAAAACGAGAAAAGCAAGCTACTGTGGGACTTTAATGTACAAACTGATAAGATCATTGAGGCGCGTCGACCAGATATAATCTGGATCGACAAAGAGCTGGAATACACCTGGATCATCGATGTAGCTGTGCCGGGAGATGTAAGAGTGCACGAGAAGGAGGGAGAGAAGAGACAGAAGTATCAGGAGTTAGCGGAAGAAATCCGGAAAATGTGGCGGACATCAGCCAATGTGGTGCCAACAGTAATTGGTGCATTAGGAGCCATCGGGGAACTGGAAAGGCACGCAAAAATGATCAAGCTGGAAATGAGAAGTGTAGAAAAACTTCAGAGGGTGGCGCTACTTGACACGTCCCATATACTACGCAAGAAACTCAACATCTCAGAATAGAGTCTATTCGGATGCTGAAGTGATTATCAGTCAATTTCACCAGACTGTGATGTATCCAACAATAATAATAATAATAAAATAATAATAATAAAAATAACAATAATAATACAATAATAATTATAATATAATAATAATAATAATGATAATATTATAATAATAATAATACTAATAATAATATTTAATAATGGCATCAAACATTGAAATGTCATTATTAAATAATGCAAGCAAGCATTAGGATATAGAAAGAGGAAAAAACCCTGCGGAGGGAGGGGTAGAGGTTGTCAAACCACAAGGCAATACATTTTTCATATAACGTCAAAGCTGCTTCCAAAATTTATTAATGTAATAAAATTCAAATGTAGTTTGCGGATAGAAATGTTAGTATCATACGATACGGGTTGAAGCCTAATGGAAATATCTGGTCCCATAGTATTTTCATTAGAAGAAGACGTATTTTTGACATACTCATCATAGTATAGTTGATTAAAAACTCACCCTGATAACAATGTCTCTTTTGTCGACTGTGACGACGTCTTCTTCTGGTNCATATACTACGCAAGACACTCAACAACTCAGAATAGGGTCTATTCGGATGCTGAAGTGATTACCAATCAATTTCACCAGACTGTGATGTATCCATTAATAATAATAATAATAAAATAATAATAATAAAAATAACAATAATAATACAATAATAATTATAATATAATAATAATAATAATGATAATATTATAATAATAATAATAATAATAATAATAATAATAATAATATTTAATAATGGCATCAAACATTGAAATGTCATTATTAAATAATGCAAGGAGCAGGTCTTGAAGGGAAACACAACAAATGTACTAATCTTTTTGCTTGTTCAGGCAACTGGTATATACCAAGAAAAGTCGATATCACGTCTTGTGTTCGAGTACAATCTTGTGAGCTCCCTGTCATTGAAAGAAATTAATCCTGCGAATACTTAAGAAGTCATTGTCACTTTCCAGTGAGGCTCATGCAAAGAAATAAAATTGATGTCATGAACTCAGAAATTACTACTCTCTTTGCCAGGATAGGATTGCTGCCGTATCGATTCTGGAAAAAAAAAGATGTCATCCTCGTCCTAGGGTCCACGTCGTTTGTGTAAATGTGACATTGATAATCTTCGAGATTTAACTGCGCCATTACAGCATCAAAGGCTCGATATTTTGATTGTTGAGGGCAGGGTTTGCTTCGATATATATCTTAAATATGAATATGCCAACAAACACAGGAGCTATGAACCTAAACGAAGTCGTTTGCACACGGGTAACTGGTAAAGGCTTAATACATTGGGGCTTTTTACTGGGAGCCTCGGGTTGTATTCACTTGGAGGTCTAATGCAATTGACAAAAGTGGTGTTTGGGTAAGGTCGACATCAAATATTTCTTAGGCCGGTCCTCTGTCTCGAATCTGATAATGGCCAACTATATCAGGAAATATAGGGCTAAAGTTACTTCGATAGGAGTTTGTTGATAGTAGTCGCTTGCCAAGCTAACAGATGCCTAGTAGTGTCAAAGTGTTTAGTTGCTCTGTAGACTGAGGAGTGTTACGTTACTATTTACGGTAAATTATTATTAATAATAATCGTTTGTGGGTTTTATTAACAAAATGTTATTTTTTTCAAATTGCGGCTGTGTACAATCTGGTGGGCAAGGATCATCGGGAGGATAACTTCAAAATGCTGTTTGGTGTTCAATTAACAGTTGCATCCTGCTCAGCTGTACTTTTTATTGATAATCAACAGTGCTTTGCAGAGAATTTTTGCTGTACTGTAAAGGTCTACGTTCTGTATTTCCAGTAAATTTAGGAATTCCTTTTCTCATCATCACAAGTGCGTTAACCACGATTGGTGTGACAGCTGTTTTGAGATACCACATCCGTTCTGTCAAAATTTGACAGTTTTTGTAGTTGGCGAGCTTATCAAATGCTTTGACAAAGATTTTTCCACCTGTGGATATTGTCAAACTAATATGGAGGTACGTTGATTTCCTCGGAATGCTCAGTCTCCATATATTCTCAAGTCCCTCAGTATCATGGCATCCTTCATGTACTGTTGCAGTTTCACTTTAATACCATCTGCCAGCGTCATGTGTCCTGTAACGCTTGCAAATTGACTAGTGTAAATTTTCCAACTTGATTCTATCTAATCTAATATTTATTTAGTGAAAGTGTAGAGCATTCCAACTTAGTGATCTATCATTAACTCATACTGATCAAAAAATCGACACTGTATTGGTAAAATGACATCAGGCGACATTTTTTATTGGTAAGCAGACTTTAGTCCTGCACAGCCATTACAAAAACTTCTGTTTCAGCGTTAGGGCCTGTTCCTCGCAACTACTGATATGTTTTATCTTGGTCAAAATCACCTTGTTGACACCCCTATTCTCAGCATCACCTCTAGATGCAGCTAATTTTCTCCTTGCTGTCTTCGACATATCTTCTCAGGCCAATTATGGGGAGATTTACCGTATCTTCAACCCTCATGAGTCCTCTTCCACCCTCTTTCCTGGGTATGTATAATCTGTTGAGACTACTCTCTGGATGGAGTCCCTTCTGCATAATTTCGAGCTTCCTTGCTCTCTGATCCATCTCTTGAAGTTCGTCTTTTTTTCCAGTTGAGAAAAGCAGCTGACTATCCCAATACAGGAACAGTCTATGCATTAACACCCTTGATGTCATTTCCCCCATTCAACTTTTGTCTCCAGTATCTTTCTCGCCCTTCCCTTATTCAGTGCACACTTTCCCTTTCACCCCTTTTACTTGCACTTCATCTGCCTGCAATACACCTAAATACTTGTATCCTTTGCCTTCTTGAAGTGATTTTATAACTGTACACTTGGCATTTTGATCTGAATTGATCCTTTTCCCTCTCTCCATTACCAACTTTGAACACTTTTCGATCCTGAATGCCATGACAATGTCCTTACTGAACAATCTTAAAAGTCTCCACCACGGTTCTTTTTCCTCTTTGTTTTTGCTTTTCATTGCAAGCATTAGGATATAGAAAGAGGAAAAAACCCTGCGGAGGGAGGGGTAGAGGTTGTCAAACCACAAGGCAATACATTTTTCATATAACGTCAAAGCTGCTTCCAAAATTTATTAATGTAATAAAATTCAAATGTAGTTTGCGGATAGAAATGTTAGTATCATACGGTACGGGTTGAAGCCTAATGGAAATATCTGGTCCCATAGTATTTTCATTAGAAGAAGACGTATTTTTGACATACTCATCATAGTATAGTTGATTAAAAACTCACCCTGATAACAATGTCTCTTCTGTCGACTGTGACGACGTCTTCTTCTGGTTTTAGGGTGGTCCTTTAATATGTATCTGTCTTGGATTTGCTTCATATTTATGCCAATGAACACTAACTTACACTCAAATTCTCTTTTTATTTTTATTTTTATTTTTAGCAGGATTTTACTGATGGGATTTAATAAACCGTTTGATGGCATCCGTTGGGCACGTCACTATTTTAGGCGTAAAAATAGTTCATTCGTCTTTTTAACGAATTGGTGGTGAAGCAATCTTAGTAAAAAGTAAAGCTTAAAAAGTAAAATGACAATATTTCGTTGCAGTACAATGTATACATATTTTAAGACTTTCAGGAATTGTTTGGATAAATGTCAAAACGAATGCACATAAGAAAGATTTTTGCAATATACAAATATAATTGATTTACATACACTGCATGATTATTGTATGTAATAAATACATGATGATGTTCAATGTGATTTACATACACTGCATGATTATTGTATTTACCAAATACATGATGTTCAATTTCATTACATTTACATACACTGCATGGTTATTGTATGTACTAAATACATGATGATGTTTAAAGTAATTTACATACACTGCATGGTTATTTTATGTACTAAATACATGATGATGTTCAATTTCATTTACATACACTGCATGATTTTATATGTACTAAATACATGACGATGTTCAACGTGATTTACATACACCGCATGATTATTGTATTTACTAAATACATGATGATGTTCAATGTGATTTACATACACTGCATGATTATTGTATTTACTAAATACATGATGATGTTCAATGTGATTTACATACAC